>JAUMHH010005028.1:0-11373 GCA_032359455.1 Chlamys rubida
TGGCATAATTCTGTACTTTAATTATATAGAAAAATGCAAAATGTATGTAACAGAACTTATGGAGGGCAGTGTATATAACAATACTATCCACTCAGATGATACATTATCATTAGAATATATATAACAATACTATCGCTCTTCTTTGAGGATAAATAGAGCCTTTTATTATATATGTATATGGGGCTAGAGTCATACTACACAAAAGTGTAGAAATGGTGTCAGAACAAAGATTGTTCCGAAGTTCTGTGCCCAAATGCTATACCCGAGGGTTAAATTTCCTAATTCCCATATCTACATAATAATAGGCTCTTTTTCACCTACCTTTCATTCGGAATCACGGAAAATCTAAGGACCCGGCGGCAGAGATGAATGATATATTTGAGCCTTTGAGGGAGGGAACCCTGTCATTGCATCAGAGTGTTGTTGGTTGACAGTTAGACTGATGTCGTTGGACTAGAGCTATTATAATATGGGTTGTTCATCTATTAACAATGACATGTAGACTAGTAAATAGAAAGATAAGCAGGAATTGATAATATTGAAACTGAAAGCTAGTCTTCCTGACAGCGAGCTAGTCTTTATTTGGAGTTTCATTGTATATGCATATGTTTGTTTTCCGTTGACAGGGCATGCCGAGAGATGACAACATCCTGCTATCTTTCACAGACCAGTACACACTGTTCGCTCCATCCAACGAGGCCATGACCATCCTGCTGTCACGAATATCGTCCCGTTACTGGGAAAACCCTGAACATGTGTTAGCTTTCCTCTTGTACGTTAACAGTGCTTCTCTAATTTTTGAAATTCGTATTATTCAGGGTTTTTTGCTCTTTCATTTGTGTTTTAAAATTAACTAAGACGAATTAGGATCACCCAACATTTCCCTCCCTAGCATCACCGATAAGTCCTAGAAGGACATACAAATGTAACAGCCGTGTGGTGCAGTATTATTTTATTATGGCATACTGTCTGTTATCACATAATGTACTGTGTTATCCAGTGAATATACCCATGTCATATTTATTTGCGTATTAACCCATGTTATATGACCTATCAGCCTTGTGCTTGCTTGTAAGTTTCAATTGTGACGTCACGCCTAGGACAAGTAGATGACGTCATAAACTTACGCACTAGAGTCAAAATGGCGGCTTTTTACATTTTAAGGTTGCATGAAAAGTGTCGTTTTACACGAATGAATGTCACAAATCTTGATTATGTGATAAAAAGGATCTTGCACTCTTTTTCATTTCATATGAAATTTATGAAACTCTTCAAGAATTTTTCATTTTAGCTCGCCAGAAGCTCGCTAAATTGAAAAATTCTTAGACTCATTTCATGAATCTCATATGAAATGGAAACTCATGTAAGATCATATATGAATCCAGTGTTATAGGTGCAACCACATGAGCAAACTTATTAATCATTGAAGTTATCATATATTGCTGATTTGATACAGTTTTTTCCACTTATCTTTTATTGAATTGTTTTATCAAATGCTGGCAATATATTTAACCAAAACTGAAAACAGGACATTTAAATAAGGGGATTATGAAAGAAAGACGGTACAAATATGTTATTTGGAACCATTGCAATTTGTTTTTATCTGAATAAATGAGAATTTACTCGAATAGGTTAGATGAGTACGGTAAAGATTATATATTATTTTCATAACATTTTTGTTATTAAACATGGCAGATTCATACGGTTTGCAGTAATGTTATACCTCGGAGAATATTAAAATTATAATCACAGTTATGCTAAAATAGTATTTAAATAAAACGGATAAGTTTTCCTTTCGTTTTTGTTGTGTAAAGAAAAAAAACTATTACTTTAGGCTGTTTCCAGCTATTACACTTTGAATGCTTCTACCTTCTATTTCCGGGTTCACATGTCAACTAACATTAACACGACTCAAAATGCAAATTTTCCGACAAAGCTATAATGAAATTTTATTTCAAAGAAAACTTCGTAGGTCGGAACACCCGGGGTGTTGGTCACATGTATCATTCAATGTTTTATAATCGACACCACTTGATCGACTGAAGTAGTTAAGGAAGTGAATGAGGTATATTTATTTCCATAATATGCTGCCTTAGACAAAAAATCATTGGATACCATGTTTATTGAAATCAGAAAGAATTCTCTTTGGTATGTTAACAAACCTTAAACAACCGACCCTATACTGTGGTGTTTATTCTAGTACATATCTTTGAACTTCATTTGTTGGTATCAACGTTCACACTCAGCCTGATAACTTAATTGATAGGTGTGGCGGCCTTGTTTGTATGTTTGGTCCATGTCTCTTCCCTTACGTTTCGATGTCTTCTCTGTTCTCAGTCTTTATCGACTTGGAGTGCATAGTTTATCGACATGTCATGACAATGTGTGTGTGTGTGTTTTTTTTTTTATTTAATCTCGATATGTCCGTATCTGTTGCTTTAAAGGTCACACTTGTTGGTGGGGGTGAAGAATACACAGGAACTTCTGGAAACAGTGGCGGGATATGACAAGTTCGAAACACTTTTTGACGGTTTTTACTTACACATCTACAATGTTAACGACGTAAGTAATACTGTTATAATGACACTTTCAACCCTATTATGTTTAGGGAACATGTCGTATTGAAGAAAACCAAAAGCTGACATACCTTTGTTTTTATTATTCTCGCTTTGATACATATCTATCTCTACTCAAAATGGACTCACCAATGTAAGTATACATATCTAATTACATGCATTCGCTTTACCCCTCCTTGCTCAAGCATTATTTTAAACCATCGTTAAAATGTACTATTATATATAATAAGTATACCATATATGAAATGAAATTAAAACAATAACATTTCCCCCTTCATTTTTTATTTATTGAACTAGAATGGGTAGATATTGGAAACGAAATAACTTCACGAGAATATGAAATGCAAACTACAGTCAATGTTTTTATCTGTTGTTTATTTATGTAAATTATGGGTGCAAGTCTTAATCATGTCATCGGTGCGGGTCAAACTACAAAGTTCAATTTCACTTCTATTAATAAGCGTCAGGCCATACTGTACACCCCATCTGTCCTGCAACTTTGATATTTTTGCTTCAGAATATGTTTTTTTACTGAGAAAATAGAATAATAGAAAAAGAGTTTTTGAGAACGCTTTGCTGAACAGGTACAGTATCAAGAGGACTCTAGTTCTATTCATTGCCAAACGAAACCTTCGCGTCAGGATTCCAATGAAAATGTTTTGATAGCAATGGTAAAAAAAATGACAGCTTACTCTGAAATAATTTTTGGCCTGTTAAATATAACCGAGCACAACAACACCTATCGCAACATTTCTGCGCTACAATTCACTTACTTATTTTTGTAAACGATATTGCATGAAGATGTGTGACACCGTGATGGTAGTGGACTAAAAAATATACCTTGAGTTGATATCGGAGTGTCCTATGTGATCATATCTGCTTAGGTGGTCGTTTCAGTTGCCGTATTCCGTCTTTGCGTATTGCAGAGTTATCTTCTCGTGTGAGCAGGTATTGATTGTTACGTCATTGGTTTGTGATAGTAACTTCATCGGTTTTTGAGAAAACGACGTAATTTTCTCACACAAATCAATGACGTAACAATCAATACCTGCTCACAGGAGAAGATAACTCTGCAATACGCAAAGACGGAATTAATACCATCATATACCATGTGAACCCCATCCTGAATGCAGTACACGTGTTAAATGATACGAAGACATTGAATCATATTACGGAAGTATACAAAATGTACTCCAGTGCGTCAAGCTCGAGTTACCTGCTAGCATCGTAAAAGTTCGCTATTATTAATTTCAGAACCATTTATATAGAAATATTATATATCATGACAACAAAATATGTCTTGTTCTTGATAGTTTTTCTCATCCGTATCCGGTTTCAGTATCGTGACAGATGGGGTGTACATTATGTCCTGACGCGTATTAATAGAAGTGAAATTGAACTTTGTAGTTTGACCCGCACCCATTACAAAATTAAGACTTGCACGCCATAATTTGCATAAATAAACAACAGATAAAAACATTGACTGTAGTTTGCATTTCATATTCTCGTGAAGTTATTTCGTTTCCAATATCTACCCATTCTAGTTTAATAAATAAAAAATGAAATACACATATACATATATGACATAATCTTACCTTGATGAATAATATTTTATTATACAGTGATATAGGGGGAAATGTTATTATTTTAATTTCATTTCATATATGGTATAATCTTGCATAAACTTATTCTTTCACAGCACATAAAGGCATCAGTGGTGCACTGAATCGAGAAAAACTGTAGCTTTTTCTCTCCAATTTTCGTTAAGAACAGTTCCAATTTGATCGGCATATATTATTATAAAAACTAGAATTTTTTTTTAATTTAATTTTCACAAAAAACGTCCTTCCCAAAGTCATGTTATTTTGACAGGACCCATTCCGGAATCTGGTCACGGTTGATACGTATGGTACAGTAGACATCAATCAGGTAGTTTCAATTAACATTGAGCGAGATCTATTGTTAGATAAGTGATAAAAAAGGGAGATTTGTCGACAAAAGTTTGTTGGATAACGAAAAATAGGTCATCAAGCTCATTATCATATATATAGCTTTCGCTCTACTTGGATGAACTGACTGTATGAGTGACGGCCGTCGCCGACACCCTAACCCTGCTCAATGCCGAGAAAACCACTACTGTAGGTTTTAAAGCAGTTAAATTAGCATTACTACTGCTTTAAATAAATAGGTAGCTTCTTTGATTTACTCATAAATTTGCATTGACATGTACATTGCTTTAATTGCACTGGTTTCTACAGCATAATGTTACAGACCATATTGTTACATCTCGATTCCTATGATTCGCAAGGCCACCATGAGAGCTACAAGGGGCAAATAACAACTAAGACTCGTGCATGTTTGATTTTCTAAAGACCAAGAGGTTTTGCCTGAGTGTATTTTGACAGCTGTGCAGTTTACTGTACTGGTAAGAGTAGAGGCCAAATGTACTATGACATGCTTTTATTTTCCATCATGTGGACGCCACAGTGTTGACTCGTTCTCTACTCACGCCTCTTAAAGTCTACTTTTAAATACCCCTATTTAAAACCGTGACATCTCATACTAAAAGGTTTCTCGCATCCTTTCGTCGAAAGAGCAATAGCATAATAAAATTCATCTTGCTCATAAATACACAATTCATCAACTGGCGGTATCAAAACGATCGTTTACATAGGACATTGACCCCGAGTAGTTAAAGTGTTGCTTGGAGCACTACCCGTTCCCGAGGACACCATTACCAATGAAGTTTAATTTGGCGGATGTAAATTTGTTCTGAAATATTTTAAACAGTGTATACAGGTACTAGATATATTAGATATCAATGAATATTTACGGATGCTTGAGCAATTTGGCGCTATAAAATAACACTAAAACCAATTGTAAGCCAGTGTCTTTTGTTGTCCATAAAGCAAGCGTTAAACTTGTATTTTTTTCCATATATATGAGTACCTTGACTGTCAGATGTGTACAATAACTTTCATACTTGACATTTAAAGTTAAATTAGCATATATGATAGGGAAATGACTCATCCTGATACAGGGCGTTTCCTCACAGAAACCTGCAACTTCCTGCAACTCATACCTTAATATGTCTAAGTTCCCGTAAAGTATCACAAGTAAGGTAGTGACATGTCATTTGTATTAAGTAATTCCAGAAGAAACTGTTAATGGACGATTATGAACCTTGACTGTCAGATGTGTACAATAACTTTCATGCTTGACATGTAAAGTTAAATTAGCATATATGATAGGAAAATGACTCATACTTATACAGGGCGTTTCCTCACGGATACGCCATGCATATTTGTAATCGAATATATGCTCTCACCGCCAGGCATCCATCTCGGTAAAGGAAATAACTTTCCTTTTTTCGCTAGGCATATTTTTGAAACACCGAGCTTTAAGCCACCCAAGAGAGATTGTGAAAGATAACCCCTAATCAACAAATATTTCTTATATTTCCATTTTGTGCAGTTTTTAGGTAAACATATTCAGTCTAACCTCGTTATCTCGAAGTCGACGGGGTCGTGGGAAAACTTCGAGTTATCCAAGTATACGAGTTATGCGGGTTCATAAGTTTGGTATGAAATTTGCTGTTTTGACATAGCACTAGCAATTGTTGATTTTATTAATAGCCAATGCTTATAATCAATCGATGAATGGTTTACGTATTCAATATAACAAATACAGGTTTGTTATTTTACAATATACTTCGAGGTATCCGAGTTTTTCGAGTTTTCAGGGTTCGAATTATCAGAGTTTTATCTACTAAGATAAAGAAGAGATTTGGCCAGGACCGGAGAAATACTTCGAGATAAACGGGGGCTTCGAGTTAAAAGAGTTCGAGATAACGAGGTTCAACTGTATAGCAATAAAATACCACAGCAACAACGCCGGTGAAACATGTTTGACTAGACATCAGAATCTTGGCGGAAGACAAACAGTGAAATAAAGGTATAGAACACAGGAAAACTGCAATAAACGTTTACAATATATAAAGCCGAATTGGACAAAGTGTCCGGCCCCCCTAAAAACCGATTTTTGTCGTCGTCACAATTCCACTAGGATATTTAATATTTCTGAGTGTGATATAAAGATCAATGCTTTTAATAAAGCCCATTAGTGTGGACGTGTTATAACTTGAATTCGACCTAGATTTAAATGACGGGTGTCGTAGATAAAGTAGAAGAATCTTACCCTTCCAGAACACCGGGTCTTCTTCTACTTCTTGTTATAGTCGCCATGTAAATCTTGTCTTTGTTTTCATTGTGCTGGTTTTGTTTTCACCGCTGTGGTATTGTCGTGTTTACACTTTTACCTATAATTTATAATATCATCCCAATCATTGAAAGAAACAACACCATTCGTGCACCTTTTTATTAATATTCCCTTCCATATGAACGAGCAAAATGTGTATACAAAGGCTTTTGAGCCTTATACATATTAGCTTTATGAAATTGCTGGAAACCGCTTAGTATCCAATGCTGAAAATTACAGCTGCTCGTCACCCGTACGAAGGGAGTTAACTCAAATCGAGAATGAGCGATTCTGATATTAGTGTAAAATGGCCCATATTTGACTTCCAACCCTGCCAAGTGTTGTTATTACATAAGACACCAGAACTACCATTTCCATGGCTTTGCGAAAATAGTTCGCTAAGTATAGTATCTATTCGAATTTTTATCACTTCTCACTCTAAAATATCGATGGTTTGAATTGGTTTGACCTTCCAAATTAAGGTCTTACATTTTCTCAAACACATCATTATGATATGATATCTTACATGAATCGATCATTTATTCATTTATCTTTTATTTAATACACTATTTATTTATTTTTAATTTTAGTGTAAAATCAAAATTGACTTTGACCCTCTACAGTATCATCAGGCTGAGATATGATTTTTCCTATCAGTTCAATTATGAAAAGATTGTTTTAATTATTCTATCAATCCTGGGTTGGGGATTGAGACCAACTATGCCTGCTGTAACCCGCTACATACTGTAACTGACAAATCATGTGGTAATGTCCTACAACTCAGGAATTTCCTTCTGTGTCCTCGTAAATACCCTTATGCTAACATACGTTTATTGTTATGCATAGTTAATTATATTCAGTAGACATATGGCATACTTGGCAGATTTTTCAAATCTTTCATACTTCCACATGTTATTGGGGTTTTTTTCTCTCAAAAATATGACAAAGTGAAACATGGAATGATTTATCTAAATAAACAAAACAGTTATTAATACAACGTTCACAAGTAGCACGTACAATATTTCTATTTAGGTAGTAATACAACTCTATCACTTTGGTGGCCTGTCGGTGCAGATATTGCACTTGCCTTTCACCAAGGCGGCCGGGGTTCGATTCCCCGATCGTCATGTCAGTTTTAAAGTTTGTTTTAGCGGAAAAGAACTTTTAGCCAAATAAAGTAAAAAATGTATTAACCTCAAGTTGAAACTGACCAGACATGTACGTAATGATTATTTTTGTTTCAGACCCTTTTCATCTCTGGGAATAGAACATCTAAAATGAGGTCCCGAATATTGGAATCCCATGAAACGGCGAATGGCTACGTGCACATAGTTAATAGGGTAAGCTGTTCTGTATCACAGACATTATAGATAGTGTTAGGGTAAGCTGGTCTGTATCACAGACATTATAGATAGTGTTCTGTAGGGTAAGCTTTTCTATATCACAGACAGTATATATAGTGTTCTGTAGGGTAAGCTGTTCTGTATCGTAGACATCATAGATAGTGTTCTGTAGGATAAGCTGTTCTGTACCACAGACATTATAGAAAGTGTTCTGTAGGGTAAACTGTTCTGTATCACAGACATTATAGATACTGTTCTGTAGGGTAAGATGTTCTATATCACAGACATTATAGATAGTGTTCTGTAGGGTAAACTGTTCTGTATCACAGACATTATAGATAGTGTTCTATAAGGTAAGCTGTTCTGTATTACAGACATTATAGATAGTGTTCTGTAGGGTAAGCTGGTCTGTATCACAGACATTACAGATAGTGTTCTGTAGGGTAAGCTGTTCTGTATCACAGACATTATAGAAAGTGTTCTGTAGGGTAAGCTGTTCTGTACCACAGACATTATAGAAAGTGTTCTGTAGGGTAAACTGTTCTTTATCACATACATTATAGATAGTGTACTGTAGGGTAAGCTGTTCTGTACCACAGACATTATAGAAAGTGTTCTGTAGGGTAAGCTGTTCTGTATCACAGACATTATAGAAAGTGTTCTGTAGGGTAAGCTGTTCTGTTTCACAGTATTTATAGATAGTGTTCTGTAGGGTAAGCTGTTCTATATCACAGACATTATAGAAAGTGTTCTGTAGTTGGTCTGTATCACAGACATTATATAGTGTTAGCTAATCCTGTATCACAGACAGTATATGTTAGCTGGTCCTGTGTCCCAGATATTATAGTGTTAGCAGTTCCTATATTACTGACATTATAGACTGTGTTAGTTGGTTGGTACTGTATCACAAATATTATGTTTAGTGCTAGCTAATTATGTATCACATACAAGAAGGTTATAACTTTTCCTATGACTGACTTTATGTATAGTGTTAGAGGGTCATGCATTAGATTATATAGATATTAATAGTTGGTCATATACAGTATTACATAAATATATTTGTGGTATATTGCTATTTTATACGGTCTCAGTATTACACATTCGTAAGCTTTATACACAAAGACCTTTTTTTTCTTCTAAAGGCCATCGAGACACAGTTCAATCCTGATGAATCTCCTGATTTGAGGACGTTTTTTTCTCAGCACCCGGAGTACTCGCGTTTCGGCAGTTTACTGGAGGTATGTGATACCCTACATTATATATCCCACACTTCTATCTCTGCTTCTGTACATTGACTTTTGATGTGGATACATGGTCTTCGATAAGTGTATCTCGCCATTTTTGTTTGTGATTTTGTACAGTTTTGACTGTATATATCAGACGTGAAAATTAAGTTCTTATTTTCATTATCAATTGGCTAGGATTATTCATTACTATTTGGGGTATGCCACTATCGACTTTTCATGTCGAACGTCTTTATATTAACTATTGGGATATTTGCATAATTAAAAATACGATGGTGTTATCTAGATATATTAAAATCAAATGAAATACAGGTACCTGTTGTCAAGAATGTTTTTATTAAGAATATTTATTTATAAGTCGCAGATAATGTTCTGATGTAACGATTTCAGTGAAAATTTATAATATAGTTGTGTGGTAGTATTAAGTACAAAAGTCTAATCTATATATTTTTCGTTCCAATAGTGTTTTCCTTAATTCCTGCAACTCATACCTTAATATGTCTAAGTTCCCGTAAAGTATCACAAGTAAGGTAGTGACATGTCATTTGTATTAAATAATTCCAGAAGAAACAGTTAATGGACGATCTGATGGATATGAATGCCTACACACTGTTTGTCCCTAACAACGACTTATTGAACAAATATTACAACGACGAAGTCGTGGTAAGTATACATTTAACAAAAAAGAAAAATAATCTCTACAGCCAAAAGTTGTGGTAAATCATCCACTGAAAATAATAAACAAACAGAGGAGTTAAAACACGATCACCCAGTATGAAATATACCGTTCAATCAAAATATTAGAGATAGTTGTGTCCCAGCGTCAAGAAGGTCATATCTATACTAACTGTACAACATAGCTAGCAACAAGGATAACAAGAACATGATTGTGTTTGTCATTCTAGACTTGTCCATTAAATTTGACTTCATACCTATTCAAACGTGTAGATTGCTTCCATGGTGTGATTTCGGTGTTTGCTTGGGTTCGGTAGTCTACGCGCACCTAAGTGCAGATACCAGCTGTAGATCATCACGTTCATCAATGTTAAAAAATCATTGTTTTGATATAATTATCCTAAATTACTTCTTTTAATTAGGTTTCCATGGTAATATGGTGATTGTTATTATTTTTCTCGCACGATCTTTATTACAGCAAGTTTTGAGTATATTTCTGCGAGTTGGGTTCTATATAAGATGCAAGTTTGTCTATGAAGTTCATACTCTTTTGCAGAGTCGAGCATTTCTTCGTTTCTATCTTATGTCGAACATCCGCCTTACAGAATCGTTTGATGATGGGGAAAGATTGGATACCGTGCTTGGGTCTGATCACCCAATCAGCTTCCACGTGAGAGGTGACTTGGTAAGTAGACAAAAGAACTTGATCTTTTCAACTTAGTAAACGTGTGTTTGACGTACAGAGTTACCGGGATATAAACTCATTTTAAAAAAAGAAAGTCATTATGATCAAACAATTTACCAAAACTTATTGGTTCGATACTATTGTATAAATTTATTTGGTATTGACAGGTGAAATAAAGGGAAGTAAAAACAGTAAACCGGGACTTTTTTGCCCAATAAAATATCTGTCCTTCACTAGTACAATCCATTTGTGTCGAGTGTAAACATCGCCATTTCCCATGGAATTACTGCGAGTGTTGTATTGGATGCTGATGTTCCATGCCATGTAAAATTCGCCCTCGTTACAAAAGTTGAAATAGCATAATTGAAACCGCTGCGAGGATTTCATTGTTTGCGTAATTATACCATAGCATCATTATGCAAAGGACAGTGAAGTCCTAGTCGGTACGACCAATCATTTCAAGGAATCAAGGGACACTATCATGAGCTATTTGCAAGTTGTTTTAATTGTAACATTACAGGTGTTTGTAAACGGAGTTTTGATTACTGAGCCTGACGTGCTAACTATGGGAGGCGTGGTTCATGGGATAAACG
>JAUMHH010005039.1:0-11372 GCA_032359455.1 Chlamys rubida
TGTAAAAAAGGGGGAGGGGGAAAGCTACAAGTCTAAAGGGAAGGGCATATATTTGACAAAAGGGGGAGCAAAACTGGTGAAATGTAAGGGCAGGGTAGAGGGAGCTTCAAATGTGGAAGGGAAGGGTACAGCAGAGACAGACTGTTTAAGAGTCGGTAGAGATAGCAAAGGCTAAATGGCAATGTGAAGACAAAAAGTGTCATATGACCTAAGTGATACATTGAACCATGTAGAATACTTGGAAAGTTATAATCCAAATTTAGTGATTCAATTTCATGTGGAATGGAAAATTTAAAACCAAATTCTATGCAAAATTAATTTCTGTTCTTTACAAGTTTCCTATTGTAGTGATATTACCATTAGTAGGCAAAGTGTAAACATTACATCTACTGTACATATAAATCTTATATGTTGAAATGTTGTATCCTGTGGCACAGGAGATATATTGTAAATCTGGTATTTTTCAAGAGTATCTTATTTCTTAGTTATAAAATGGAAAAATCTTGAATAAAAGAAGGCAAGCTTTTTATCAGCAGCTGAAAATACTACATAATTATGAAATACTATATGCAAGGAAGGGTGAAAATTCATATGCAGAAATTTGTTTTGGAATCAATTTGCATCATTATTTCAGAGGCCTGATGTACAGTATTTTATTCTCTTCCCGTTAAAAATGTTTTTATTCTTTCATGAGCCTGTGGACATGTGTTTCATCAGTGTTTGGACCACCAACCTGTTGCTATCTCAAAGCCCTTGCCTGTTAGTTTCTAAGATTTTCTTTATATTAACAGTTTGTCTATAAAGTTCTCATGTTTATTTTGCTAGTTTTCTCATCCTGCTTTTGACCATCCGTATAGAAATGTTTGATTTAAAATCAATATATGTATTTCATAAACTTTGCTGAGGCAAAAGACCTTCTTGTATCTTAATAACCTTTTTTGTTTTATAAATTTAGAAATGCCCATTTCATTTTGTTAATAAGTTTGAAATGTGACAATAGGTGTTTATGTTCTATGCAATTGAAAGTGCCATATTTGAGGGAAACTATTATATTTCCAAATATTGTATGACTACTGATACTATTATGCATCAACTTCATGTATCTCTCATAACTGTTTTAATATTCCTCGTCCCGTGCTACTCATTATAAATTCATTGCAGGGGTATAGCTAGAACACATTTAGAACTCTTGCAGTCTCACAATCAAACCTGAAATGGTCCCTTTGCGTATTGATGAATAAAAATACATTGTGATACTGAAAATATTCCCTATTGTGTAATGTGCGCACTGGTGTATAATGCGCAGATACGTTTTTGTAGAGACAATTTCTGGATTTGCACCAGTTTTTTGTTGTGTCAAAAATTGTTTGATTAAATTGACATTCCTGCTTTATGATGCTTTTTTAAAGAAAAAAAGTTAGTTTGATATATGCACTTGTGTTTTTTGTAATGTAATGTATATGCTGTTATGATTTTTCACTTCATTAAGCCTTTTTTTCAAGTTTTTGTTAAATTTGTATAATTCTTAACAAGGGAAAAAGCAGAGATTATTTTATGTCAGAATTCATTGCTTATAAAGTTGGGTGTTCGCAAACTTTGACAAAATTGATTTAAGCTTAACGCAAATTATCTGGATTTACATGCATAGAAAGAATATAAACTGTTCTCTGAATTATAAAAGTAGATTTATTTTCTGAATTTATGCATCCAGGTAATTTTTTATCCCTTGTTTTTTGAAGGAACAATGTAAATGCCAGGTATTGATTCGTGTGTCCGTCCGTCTGTCGCACCTTCATTTCTGTTCAATATCTGCCCTGAAAATGGTCCGAATTCAACGAGATTTGGTATACGCGTGCATAGTGGCAAGGATAAAGCTAAGTTTGATTCTGATTTGTTTATTGGCCTCTGATCAAATTATTTTATTTCAGTTAATGTCTACAACATTGTCCTGAAAATGGGGATATAAATTCCATGAGGTTGCTTGTTGTATATAGAGACTGTTTTATAATTTTCCAAGGTAAAACCATAGAAACAAAACAAATGTGTTATACACACAATTGTATCCTATGGTACAAACATTTGGATGTTGTCAAAACTTACATTTGATATGTTTGATGCTGCTAAGAGATGCTTTAGTCACATGACCAATCAAAACTTTACTTGATGACCTGTACATACATTTGTATGAAGTTGGTGCAAAATCATCTTGATGTAGTATTACAAGACTATATATTGTTTAGCTCACCTGGTACCGTACAAAGCACTAAAGTGCTTGATCGTACCAGCTAGGGTAAGCATATGACGTTCTTTATCTGTCCTGTGTTTTCTGTGAGCTTCTGCATTAAACGACATCATATCCCAAATTTTTAGCAGAATTAAACACAATTTTGCTCCTAGTATTCTAAGCCCATAGACGGGATTATGCCCTCCTGCAGACAAAAGGGCTGGGTCAAATGTCAAATACAGGGGCTGACCTTCCTGGGTACAAAGGGGCTGGGTCATAGTGTCTGCTTTAAATGACATCTCCAAATGTACTAGGTAAATTTCAACCAAATTGTAGATCTCAAGTTATAAAACCGCAAGGCTAATTGTTTTGGAGACTTGGGGCTGAGTAAAAGGGGGTCAGATTTGCTGATTTAAAAAAAATTAATGATGTCTCCACAACTACTTGGCAGATTAAAACCAACAATGTGTTGCCCTAACAAGTGGTATTAGCACTCCTCCCTCGCAATTTTTTCTTTGAACTAGATAGATTTTACTGTCATACTGATATCAGAATTATAGATTTTACCCTTATATTGATATCAAAATTATAACCCTACAGGTCATCTATAAACTATGCTGATCAAATTCATGTCAAAATGATATCCCCAGAATGAAGAAACCAATGAATCTCTCCACAAATTCGCAATATTGTTTGTGATAATGATAAGTGCATAATTAAGATCCTAAATGTAAAGCTAGTCCCATTTATATTTGTATTAATTGAGGTTGAGATTTCTGGTATATTTTTGTACGGTCACAATTTATTTTTAAATCATCAAGGATTGAGTTTTTTGTTGTTTATTTTTTGTTTTTGTCTTGTATTTCAGCATCAGTTGTTCTTTAAACATAAAAAATGGGTGAAAAAAGCATTTCATTTATTACAAACTGATGTTGTTTTTTTTTAATTAGTGGTAATGATGTGATTGATTTAACGTATCATTTAAGATAACATGTTACTTGTAGAAATTGATTTGTCAGTACGTAGGAGATCGGATTAGTTTGATGTGTTTGTCATTGAGATCCACTGTGGATTGTTAGTTGTGTGGTTAAAAAGCAATTTAAAATGAAGCCAAGGAATTTGTAGATTTTCCTGCTGCTGGTTATTGGTTAATATTGAAGGAATATTTTCCTGTAAGTAGGTCAGATGACATTGTAACGGAGTTATTACACAAAAATATATTCTTTATTTATATTGTTTGACTTTAAAGTGTCGATTTCAATTTTGTATCATTTGCCGGAAAGCCTTTGTAAATTTGTTTTGTTAAATAAAAATAGTTTCATATTCTCTTGTCTGTCTTTTAATTAACCTTATTTTCGGGAAAATGAGTTCATGCCATGTCGTCCGTCTGCTGTTTCCATTAAATGAATTAAATTTCATATGATGGAATGGTGTGCCACCTCTGTTTTTTTTTTAATTTAATTTTTTAAACTCACTTGGCACGAAGTGTTCTGTTGTCCGTCCGTCTTCCATCAACTTTATCGTTGAACAACTTCTTAAGCACTTGAGGACCTAGGGCCATTACATTTGGCCAGTAGGTACATGTACCTGGGACAGAGTGATAAAAATGTCCTCAAATAAATTACCTTGACCTATTTTCAAGGTCACATGAGGTTTAGTATGCAAAAATCTTTAAACATCTTCTGAATAACAAGAAGGTCCAGAGTAATAATACTTGGCCAGTTGGTACCTTACATGAAGTGCTATAAAAACATTTTTGAATTAATAGACGTTGACCTACTTTAAAGATCCCAAGGGTCAAATGTGTTTAAAACTTGTATACATCTTCTATTGAATAACCAGGAAGCCCATTGTAGTAATACTTGGCCAGTAGATACCTGAAACAGAGTGCTATACCGTTTTCTCAAACAAATGACCTTGACCTACTTTACAAGGTCACGGGGTTCAAAATTGTAAAAACATTTAAACAACTTTTTCTGCATAACAAAGGGGCCTAGAACAATGGTATTGGCCATTAGGTACTTTGGACAGAGTGCTATGAAATTAACTCAAATAAATGACCTTGACTTACTTTCAAGGTTACCTGGGTGAAATATGTAAAAAAAAAAATACACAACTTCTGAATAACCAGGAGACTCCAGAGTAATAATACTTGGCCAGTAGATACCTGGAACAGAACAAAAATCTTTACAAAACTTCTGAATAACCAGGAGACCCAGAGTAATAATACTTGGCATGAAGTGCTATACAATTGTCCTCAAATAAATTATCTAGACCCACTTTAAATATCACAAGGGTCAAATGTGTTTGAAACCTTTGGAAACCTTCTGAATAATCAAGAGGCCTAGATCAATGATATTTGGCCAGTAGGTCGTGGGACAGAGTGCTTTGAAGTTTCCTGTAAATAAATTATCCTGACCTACTTATAAGGTCACAGGGGTCAAATATATTAAACAGCGTTTTAACAATTTCTTCTGAATAACAAGGAGGCCCAGAGTAATAATACTTGGCCAGTAGGTATCTTTGACAGAGTGCTATAAAGGTTTCCCAAATAAAGGACATTGACAATATTTTTGAAGAAGAAAGGTTAAAAAGTGTTAAAAACCTTTAAACATCTTCTTTTGAATAACCAGGAGGCATAGAGCAATGATATTTGGCCAGTACGTACCTGGCATTAAGTGCTATAACATGTTCCTCAAATAAATGACATTGACCTAAGATCATAAAGGTCAAATGATTAAGAAACCTTTTAAACATTTTCTTTTGAATAACCTATTGGCCAAGAGCAATGATATTTGGCCAGTTGGTACCTGTGACAGAGTGATATAAAGTTTCCTAAAAAAGATGACCTTCACCTACTTTCAACGTCACAGGGGTCAAATATGTAAAATCATTTTAAAAACTTCTTCAGAATAACCAGCAGACCCAGAGTAATGATACTTGGCCAGTAGGCACATGGGACAGAGTGCTTTAAACATTCCTCAAATAAATGACCTTGACCTTCTTTCACGGTCACGGAGGTAAAACATCTGGGTGATGATATTTATAGCATGCTGTGAACGAGTAGCATACATTTTCGTTTAGCCTGGAACATTTTAAAGCCAAGGACACTCAAATTGGCCTTATTCCAAGGTGCGGCGTCCGGCTTTCGTCGTCGTCCGTCCGACGGTTTGTTTACGTTAAGTTCTTCTTAGTAACCAAAAGGGCTAGGAAGAAGATATTTGGCCGGGGGTCACAGGGGTCAAATATGTTAAAATATTTCAACGACTTCTTCTGAAATTTTGGTGTAAAGCTCTTCTTTTGGTGTAAAGATGTACTTCAAATGATAAGATCCGCACCAAACTACCACATACAGTGGTAATGGGCACGGAAAGGTTAATGCTACCGTGCAAACCGGATTGGCGGTATAATGCTCTACCTCCATAGACTTAGTAATGTAAGTAACAACATGGATACAATGGGGTCTCCACAATATAACTATGTTATACAATTGCTAGAAAAGTTTCACAGGATAAAAGAAAATGAAAAACACCTCAATAGATGATTGCCATGCTTTATTTACAAAATAATAGTTTTTTACATTCGTTTATGTTCCAAAAATATATAGTCAAATTATATATCAATACAAAATAATATTAACCAATCCATATGTTGTCAATGACTTTGGCAAAGACCTTTATACTACTACTATATACTGTACAGATATAACAGTTTTAACAACAAAAACGTATTTTATCTGTTGATGGAAAACAAAGACGCATTGATGCTTTCCATAACATTCCACAATTTGAAATTAGTATAAAGAGTCAATTAGAGCAATAATGCATGAATATCTGACCTTTATAAAGAGTTTTGAAAACAAATGTATATATAAATATATAATATAGATGAATTTAATATAGTAGTAATATATCAATCTCAAGTTATCTACATGTGTGTCATGAGTGATATTATTGCCATGTGATGAAAATGGAATAATAATGAAGAATTCGTCAATGAGCCACACTATACAAAATTTAAATATTTAACTTACATGTAACATCAAATATTACCAATGAAATACATGCTTTAATATAAAATATTTATAAGATTACAAAGACAAAGGAAGTTCCCTTACATCAACAAATACAAGGAAGGCATACATTTGCGCGTGTGGAAATGCCTGCGTTGTGATTCTTGAAACTGATTATTTTGTAAAATTGTTTGCGTTGGCAATTAATCTTAAATCTTTATATAATCGATAATACATGTAATGTATGAATATGAATGGAAATTTTCGCATTTATTTATTCAATGCGATCATTTCCACATCGTTAAAAGTTCCACTCTTAGAGTAATCAGATCCCAATCGGGAACCGTAAACGAGAAAATACTCGTTTTCCGGAAAGTGCCGACGGTTACCGATTGCTCAGACCCAAGAGAAGTGTACTATTTCCCCAACGTCATGTAATTTGCTAAGGAACAGCAGAACCAGCATGTCCAGCAATATAGAGAAGTTACAACAAATCCGAGTTATTCCATTATCCGCTGACTGATATAACAATGTTTAACAGAAACAATTGTTATGAAAACCGTATGTTGAATCAACCTTATCCAGTGGCGGATCCGGGTTTTTTATTGAGCTTCAAGAACCCCACACCCTGAGAATTTACTTTAAAAATCATGTATTTTCAGCATTTCCTCAATATTTCCCCACATGGAAACCCCCTGGAAATTTGGAAACCCCCCAGATAGGTCTCTGGATTCGCCACTGTTATACAATTATATATATTGACTATCATAAACAATCGATGCAGAAATACAAAGTAAAAACCACAGAAAAAGAATCTGAGTTATCTCTGCTGACTTAGAAACCACACGACGATATAACAATATACCAGAAATGTCAACCTCAACACAAATATAAATGTGACTAGCTTCACATTTAGGATAAAAATTATGCACTGATCATTATCAAAAGGGTATGACTATATTGCGAATTTGTTGAGATTTTTATTTCTTTTTCATTCTGGGGATATCATTCTGGTATATATTGGATTGGCATAGTTTATATCTAATCTGTGGGGTTATAGTTCTGATATCAATACGTGGGGCAATAATATCTATTGTTGAAATTGATTTGTTAGGGACAATTTCTGACATCCCTATATGTGAAAATACTAGTTTCGGTTGAATTGAGTGTTGGATTACTTCTAATATCACTACATGTATATTGAAAAATACTAGTTCCGGAGTAATATTGCGTGGGATTTGTTCTGAAATCACTTTGAGGGATAATGCTAGTTCCGTGGACAGATTGTGTGGGATTATTTCTTATATCACTATGTTAAATAATACTAGTTCCGTCGTAACATTATGTGGGATTATTTCTGATATAATTGACGACCATGTTTACTGTGAGAACTGCCATTGCATATGTTTATACCAAATTTTGTTGAAATCAGACCATTTTTAAGGAATTTATTATACAGAAACTCGATCGCGACAGACAGACAAATATGATAGAATAGGATCAAGTTAATTGGGTTCAGCGACTGGGACAAATTTTCTACTTCTATTAATAAACGAATTGTTGAACGTATCCAGTTAATTTATGTTAATTTAATCAAGTTTATCAAAGTTTGACATCACACCTTCAAATACGCAATACATTCTGAAAAAAGCATAAAATAAAATAAACATTCTCATCCGGTGACAGATGTCTCAAAACTGAACAAAAGCATGAAAAACATTAATAAAGCGAAACCTTTTAAAAATAAATATATTACAAAAGGCTTCAAGAGAGCCATTGAACATTTTTACAAATAAAATAAAAAGAAGAAATGTCCATTTATTCAGAGAAGCGTTGACACAACAACAATGTACTATTACAGCAGTGTAAATAACAACATGGTATCTTTATCAATTAATGATACTAATGATTATCTGAGAGACTATTTTAGATTTTATTATCAGGCAGGATCAGTAGATGACGTATACACAAACCGAGGCAATGTTTCAAAAGGGCAGGACATAGTATAGTGTCCTGTAGGTTCAAAGGTCAAAGATAAAGTTAGATTAGACGGCAATAATAACCATATAACAATAAGCAAAAATAAAGCTTATACAGATGATACTATTACAGGGGGCAAAGAACATAAATAGAAAATACAGAGGCCTCATATTAATATGATATGAAATTAATTATTACAGTGAGAATTGATTTCAGAAGATTGGTCGTGAATAGCCATTAAAAACCGGAAACAAAAACAAATACTCCGATTATGCAAATTTGATCATGCTAAACACCAATTTCATCCAGGATTTTTTTTATATCACCGACGATCTAAAACATACTTAACAATTGACATCACACCTTCAAATACACAATACATTCTGAAAAAAGCATAAAATAAACTCAACATTCTCATCCGGTGACAGATGGCTCAAAACTGAACAAAAGCATGAAAAACATTAATAAAGCGAAACCTTTCAACAATAATATATTATAAAAGGCTTTAAGAGATTAATTGATTAATTTATCAATCAGAGGCACTTTTTCCTGGAAGTCTGATTAAACTATTCACAGTGTAAACCAACTGACTATTAATGCATGGTTGAATAATTCATTTGAAGCTGCTGGGATGAAATTAGTACAATCTGTCATACAATGTATAAATATGGAATTTAGAAATTCGAACCAAGGTCTTACAGTTGAGGTAAAATCGAAGGTTTTGCTGAGAATAAAGTATGGTACTGGAGGTGAACATTTGAAATTGAAAGGGCACGGTCCTAGGGTATGGGATATGCGAGACGAAGTTCGATACGGGTGTCATTGCTTCCAATATGTACGTACCTATTCAACTTTACGAACATTTCTGTACATCCTCATCGTCATATTCTTCATTGACCTCATAGTCCTCAACCTCTACTTAACATTCAGTATCCTGTAGCTTTTCCTTTAGATACGTTATCATCATTCCCTCTTCCTCCTTCCATTCATATATTTCTTTTTTCTTTTTTTCTGTCCTTTCTTCTGGCACTTCATCCTCCTTTACTTTTTCCTTTTGTTGTACATTTTTCTCTATTTTCTTCTCTTGCGTCAAATCCTCGTCCTTCTCCCCTTCTTCTTGCGGCACATCTTCTTCTCTCTCCTATTTTTCTTGTGATACATTCTCTTTCTTCCCCTCTTCTTCTCGTCGCGATTTTTTTCTTCCGCTTTTGTCGCCTTGGTCGACCGGGAATGGGCGAGGAAATCCTGTTTGCCCAATCTGACGGATACTGTCCTTTCCTATTCTTAAAATGGAGTGCTGAAGGGTTTTGGATATGCTGGAACAATACATCAATAGCTTTTCTAAATTGACTGCCGCCTGGTTGGAGAGGGGCTAAATGCAGCAGTCCATTTCCATATCTGTCTTTTGCTGTGGGATCACACATATTGTATACTTGTGGATCTTCTTCGAACTTCTCTAACAGCAATTCAAAAGCCTCGAAATGTCCTGGAACTATCAGAAAAAAAAAGTTGTTTTAAATCAACGAATGTTTGCAACAAGCATGCAAATGGCCTTATAATTATGGTTTAATCTTACGTGTGTTACATCATTGACTTAATGTGAAACACTTGATATTGAATAAGTAGTGTTTTATAATCTAACGTATGATCGACTGCCTTTGTCCAGTAAAGTCGCACCTAATTAGCTTTCATACACTAGTATATACATCATGAACCACCAAACACCGCAGACGAACCACGTGTTCTAGAAGGGTAAGCGTAAGGGTAAGGCACCCTTCACGATGTCTGCCAACAGTTATAGGAAAGTTTGCATGACAGTCATAGGGACCGACGACATGGTCTTCAGGTCATATATAAAAAGAGGAAACCATGTCAGTTTGACAACAGACGAAATTCTTTGAGGTATAAAATGAAATGAAAATCCGTCTCAAGTACTTTTGTTAATGCATCCCATGTACCTAAGTGTGTGCCAATGTAGCAGAAGTCCATTTTCTGAAAACCTCCGCTAGGGATCGAACCCGGGACCTCTTGTAGGCATTTGAGCTAAAGAGAAATGTATTTTTAGCTTATTTGATATGGTGTCAGACTAGTACAATGAAGGTCCCGAGTTCGTTCAGTAGAGGAAGTTTTGAAAAATAAAATGACTACCGTTACATGTCTATTGCAATAGTTTATCTATGTCCTTCATTTTTTTATCTATGTCATTCGTAATATTTTATCTTTGTCCTCAGTAATAGTTTGTCTTTGTTCTCTGTATTATTTTATAGTCGGTCTATGCATTTTTTTTAAAAACAAAATTGCTCCCTGTAGTAGTTTCGTCTGTATAACCGTCATGCTTGTCTACTGTTATATATTTATTATTGTCCATTAATATAACTGCGTCTTTGGTCTTTAAAACTACGGTATATCGTACTTGTTCCTGCTCTTTTAAAACATGGCCACAGTTTGTGTATACGTTATCTATGAATGTTGTTGATATTAAGTGTTCCATTTGCATTGTCTATGTCCTATTTCATCAATATTTCGGTTGAGAGTTGAAAGAAAAAGAGTCAACCATTAAGTAGGTATGTGGAATATTGATATTTTACTCTCAGATGAAGTATTTTGTAACAGAACCTCGGAAAATAATCAGTTCTGACCCACAGTTTACACTCTCGAGAAGGATAATCTTATCCCACACGCATACATCTTTTTATCTAAGTTTATCTTTGTCCCATTTGCTGAATTGATTTTTGTCCTCTGCATTACTTTATCTTAATTCTCCTTACTAGTCTGTTTATCTTCTATTTAGATGTCTGTGTATTAGATATAATTATGTCTAAAACATAAAGGTCATGTTGTCTTTTTGTGCTGTCGATTGAAATCAGTACAATCACTGTCTCTGTTATATCTACATTATATATGGTGTACAGAACAACAACAATTATCATATGCTTATCCATGATAACACTAGCTGTGCATAGGCAATATGCCAGACTGACCCACATCTTCCAGACACGCGCCATATTTGCCCGACATGCACTACATCTGCCCAGCACACGCCATATTCGATTTACTTCCGGTGCAAAACATTTCAGGTAAATCACGCCTCTAATACACTCGATTTGTATTATTGCTGATAATTTTGATACCGTACTAAAATATGTACAGTGAGGT
>JAUMHH010005050.1:0-11372 GCA_032359455.1 Chlamys rubida
GATCCAACTTAATGTTAAGTGGGGAACTTATACCAGAAACAATTTTGTAAGGAGCTTTAAATATTTGTAGGAAGATTCACCAAAATTGATCTTACTTTTAGAGTTATCACACAGAAATGTGCTAAAATTCAAGATGGCAACAAGCAGCCATATTGAATTTCAGATCCGCTGCTCACTAATATCAATAGTAAGTAACACATGTACAATGCCTTTCATAATCTATGTCAGATACTTACTGGTCGAGGCAGACATTGGCCTCATCACAGGAGCTCCTTTTTGGGCAGTCCTCTTCACATGTGCCTGAAAATAATTAAATGTATATGATAAAACCTTGAAACTTTAATTATTTAAACTGTTAAACCATTTATTATGTAAACTGGATTTTCTTTATTGAAATCCTATGACTGATTCTATGGATACCTAAGTATTATGTATGCTATTGTTACCATGGTTATGAACTGTTGCTATAGATACCTACCCCATCCAAAATCTCAAGGTTTGGGAGGATAACTTGTATCTCTGCCATGTAGTGAGTGTGAGAACCACCCAGCTCAGAGAACGGATTTCCAGCGATGAAAAGTTCTGCTAGTTCACTTAGCTCCTCCAGATAGCACTGTAAAAACAAGTTTAAATGCAACAACAATTGTATACCTGTCAGCTCATCTAAATGAATAGAATAAAGTCGTGAGTCGTGATTGGTTGAAGACAGAAACATAATTACTAGTATCACTTTTCAAGTTTTATTTTCACAAAGGGGGAGTACATGTTCTAATGTTTTAGCATAAGCAACCAATAAAGTTGTAAGCTTGCCAGAATTCTATTTCAAAAGTAGGTAAATGGAGAGTGTTGTCATACAAAAGTAGGTAAATGGAGAGTGTTGTCATACAAAAGTAGGTAAATGGAGAGTGTTGTCATACAAAATTTGAATAACTAATGATGATATGGGTATTATGAAATGGGGAAAAAAGGAAGGGGAGTCTCACATAACTTGGAAATATTTAACACTTTTCCAAAAAAGACAATGTTGTACCTACATTAATTTATGTTATGATTTTGGAAACTTCACTCATTTCTTTGTCTAATGAATCAAGCAATGATACATGAAGTGACCATGATATTTTTTACTTGGTTGTATAAAATAAAATTGTTTTGAAGCTAAGAATAGAACAGGATCTTGCCTATATGAATAATATAATATACACAAAAGTAGCCTTACTCAATCATGATTTTAATTCTATTAGATGATCTAGAGGGACCAATCAATTCAAGCACATGTGATCTCAATTGTCAGCTCATGTAGTCACCAGCACCTTATCTTACAAGACGTAATTCAATCTCAAGCTTTGGGTCCGACACGAGGACAGTTTGGTTTGACCCTTTGGATTTAGAAAAGCATAAAAATGTACATGTCAATGTGTAGGTCTAATCACTCCTTCAACAACTTTCTAAATTATTTGGTAAAGATCCATGATTTTTTTAAACTAATTTCCTGGAAGCTTTCAGTCAATCTGAATAGAGGAAGTACCAATAGGAACATTTAATTGAATATGTATAAATTCCGCGTTCTTCTACTGCTCCGCCTGCTGCTACACCTCACAGCTTGATCAAGATTCATTCCTATTTAAGAGAGCACTAATTTGTATGTGGACATTCAACCCAGACTTCTGTATTACCTCAGTCAATATTAATGGATCACACACTGAGCTTGGCTTGAGTGTTGCTATTTATAAACACTGTCCAGCTCCATTGATTCCTGGGATATTGTATTGTTCTGAACCCAATGGCAGAAAATGTGGACAGAATCAGGGAAAAAAAGAGCGAGCTGAACCGATCATACTTACCACTTCATCGAAGTCCTCTATACAACTGTCTGTGATGTTTAGGATTTCCAGTTTGGGGAAGTTGGTCGGGAAGTAAGAGAGTTCTGTAAACTTGTTATCAGCCGCATGGATTTCTTGTAATGATCTGGAATGTTATGTTTTCATATATAAAAGCTCTTCAATGAGTTTCCATTTTCAAAAGAGGTTAACGATGTCAAGATGTTTGCATTTAAGTGAGGATTTGTCTAGTTGAAAAAAAAATCAATTTAGGACAAGTTTTCTTAAATTTCATGAAATACAGAAACAAATTGAGATATTTTCATGTCATTACGTCATGATATCATGTCTACTGTCTTCACTTCAATTCCATGCCATCACATCCACTGTCTTCTATGTCATTATGTCATGATATCATGTCTTCTGTCTTCACTTCAATTCCATGCCATCACATCCACTGTCTTCTATGCAATGTCATGATATCATGACATGTCTGTTGTGTTCAATGTAATGTCATGTTGTCATGTTGTCATGACGTCGTGTCTTCTGTCTTGAATCCGACATCACGTTATTGTTTGAGGTAATACACAAAAGAGTTGACGTGGGTGTACTCACTACATAATCAATATGGTTTGAAAAAAGAATGGATATTTAATGGTTCTCCATAGAATAAGATTAACCTAGACACCTGGACTTGTCTATTAGATTGGGAGAAATCTAGGAAAAACATACCTTGATTTGCCAAGACCTTTTAATGACGTCAGTTGATTAGATCCAAGATTTATTATCTGGAAAATAATTTTTTAAAAAACCTGAAAATGCATATTGTTCATAAATACATAAATTATATTCATTAATGTTTCATAAACAGACACAAAGATTGATTTTCATTGTATAATATACATATATTTACAATATGTACACTACAGTCTGTATGTGCATTCTGTGAAAGTAGAATTTGAATAGATTCGGCTTTAAAGGGACCAGTATATTAAGTTATTAACACTTTTGTAGGACAGCATTTCTGAGACTGTATTATGTGTCAGGGGAGGCAACTTGTGTTAAGCTTATAAAATGGGACATCCTGTTCCAAAGAATCTGCATCTACTGTTCATACCGATTTGTTTTCTTTTTTATTTCATATATATTTCATTTTCAATAAAATATTTTTCCATTCATTGAATATTACCTGTAGCTTTCTTTTGCTTCCACTATTGTACCTGTGTAATATATAGTTATTATAAAGCCTCCTTTCCAAGCTTTAAAATTCAGCATTAATAGCTGGTGTCACCCATCCCGCAACGATTTGTTATAATGACATTTTAATCAGAAATGAAAGTTTAACTCAACTTATTGACAGTATTCTAGTCACCAGACCTTCCAAACCATGAGGTCAAACATTTCATCATAAGTTGTACCAAGCCATGAGGTCAAACATTTCATCATAAGTTGTACCAAACCATGAGCTCAAACATTTCATCATAAGTTGTACCAAACCATGAGCTCAAACATTTCATCATAAGTTGTACCAAACCACAGGGTCAAACATTTCATCATAAGTAGTACCAAACCATGAGGTCATACATTTCATCATAAGTTGTACCAAACCACAGGGTTAAACTTTTCATCATAAGTAGTACCAAACCATGAGGTCAAACATTTCATCATAAGTTGTACCAAACCATGAGGTCAAACATTTCATCATAAGTTGTACCAAACCACGGGGTTAAACTTTTCACCACATGTCTTACCACACTATCCTGTACGTTGGCAAATCAAAATTAAACTAACCTGTAGGTTGGCAAATCAAAGTTAAACTAACCTGTAGGTTGGCAAATCAAAGTTAAACTAACCTGTAGGTTGGCAAATCAAAATTAAACTAACCTGTAGGTTGGCAAATCAAAATTAAACTAACCTGTAGGTTGGCAAATCAAAGTTAAACTAACCTGTAGGTTGGGAAGACCTCGCAGTCCACTGATGTCTGCTAGCTTGTTATTTGATAAGTCTGCTTCCTGTAACCGCTTACAGCGAGACAGGTCAACACTTCGCAGCCTGTTACCAGCTGCCAACAGATCTTCAAGGTGAGGAAGGTAGTTCAGCGCCTAAGGGGGAAATTCTAAATCATACTTTTGACACTATGGTAAACTAATTATAAACTTGCAGAAATCTTATGTCATACTTGAAGATGATATTTCTTCCCATTATACTGCTTCTTTGTTGCATTTCTTTTGGCACCATATTTAATACCAGAAATTAGAAACTTTCTTTTTTTGTGAAATAGGCGGTTTCTCACAGATTTTGAAAAATGCAGGATTAATTGACCACAAGTCATGGTAAATGTCTCCAAATTACCTCATAAATGAGACTCCGATTACATGATATTATGTGTTACTTACTGAGATATTATCTAGTATATTAAAACTGATGTCCAGTGTGGTCAGCTGAGAGCAGCAAGAAAGCTCTGCTGCCTCCAACTTAAGGAGCCGGTTACAGTCTATCCGTAAGTGCTTTAGTTTAGATAAACCACCCAAACCTTTACCTGCAGTTAAAAACAAACATGTCACCAAACTTTAGTTACAAACACACAACACATGGTCAATCTCGACCTATATTTACAAACAACAGGCGGTCAATCCTTTCCCTATGTTTACATAAAAACAGCATGTGGTCAGTCTTTGACCTAAATATCTTCTCATTCAACACTTAACTGAACAATTTACTTATTTTTCACTCAGGAATATCACAATATGTGCAGAATCTTTTTTAACATTACCATTTCTGACTTTTTCTGAAAGTATAAGAAGTAATAAGCTTGATTTGTAGTAGGTTATTGCTATTGTTTAGGACGAATTTGAGGATGACAGGATTGTTAGTGTTTGAAGTTTACTGAGACTCACCGATCTGTCTGATTTTATTGTGTTGTAAGGATTGTTAGTGTTTAAAGTTTACTGAGACTCACCGATCTGTCTGATTTTATTGTGTTGTAAGGATTGAGAGTGTTTAAAGTTTACTGAGACTCACCGATCTGTCTGATTTTATTGTGTTGTAGCTGGAGATTACTGAGCTCTTTACATCTGAAATATAACAAACAATGTGGTAACCAATACAGCCTGCCTTGTTGGTGTGTCTTCATAGTGTTATAACTGACATACAAATTGTATACTCCAGATATTTAGATATTATTGAATATATGGGTTAAAATACAATTCTGCTTGGTATCTAAGTTTCATTAAAATATATTCTGTTAAAGACAGCACAGCAAACTTCAAGAACAATTGAGGTTCTAGAAAGAGAAAATGAGGAAAAAATTATAGAGATGATATCATACTAACTCTTTTTATCCCTTCACCATCTGTAGCTATTAGACTGACCCTTATAACCACTCCAGCATCCCTAGTTGTTATACAAACCCTGATAACCACTCCAGCATCCCTAGTTGATATACCAACCCTGATAACCACTCCAGCATCCCTAGTTGTTATACTGACCCTTACAACCACTCCAGCATCCCTAGTTGTTATACTGACCCTTACAACCACTCCAGCATCCCTAGTTGATATACCAACCCTGATAACCACTCCAGCATCCCAAGTTGTTATACTGACCCTTATAACCACTCCAGCATCCCTAGTTGTTATACTGACACTTATTATCACTCCAGCATCCCTAGTTGTTATACTGACCCTTATAACCACTCCAGCATCCCAAGTTGTTATACTGACCCTTATAACCACTCCAGCATCCTTAGTTGTTATACTGACACTTATAACCACTCCAGCACCCCTAGTTGATATACTGACACTTAAAACCACTCCAGCATCCCTAGTTGTTATACTGACCCTTACAACCACTCCATCCCCCCAAGTTGTTAAACTGACACTTATACCCACTCCAGCATCCCAAGTTGTTAAACTGACACTTATACCCACTCCAGCATCCCTAGTTGTTATACAAACCCTGCTAACCACTCCAGCATCCCTAGTTGTTATACTGACACTTATAATCACTCCAGCATCCCAAGTTGTTATACCAACCCTTATATCCACTCCAGCATCCCAAGTTGTTATACTGACACTTGTAATCACTCCAGCATCCCTAGTTGATATACCAACCCTTATATCCACTCCAGCATCCCTAGTTGTTATACTGACCCTTGTAATCACTCCAGCATCCCTAGTTGATATACCAACCCTTATAACCACTCCAGCATCCCTCGTTGATATACCAACCCTTATAATCATTCCAGCATCTCTAGTTGTTATATTAACCCTTATAACTGTTCTGTCAACCTTAATTTTTTATACTCACCCTTTTAACCGCTCCACCACCCTAAGTCTGTTGTCATAAAGTTTGAGTTCCCGCAAATCCTGTGAGAAATAAACCAACTATTAGATGAAGAAATTAGAAGCACAAAAGTGATTTAGTACTAAATCATTTTAAAGGGAGAAGGTCTTTGAAATAATCCAAGCTACACTTTTCATTTTTTCTAGCAAATGTGCAGTTTACTTTCCCAGAAAGCAGTTCAGAGGGAAGAGGTGCTGATGTTTAGCTTAACTGAGGCTGTATCTGATAGTAATGTTAGTGACGTTTCCAGTTTTCAAAGAATTTTATCATGGCTATATATATTTGTTACAGCTTTCCAACTTACCGAGTTTGGCTCCAAGTTTTCAATTTTCTCAATGAAGTTACACGACAGGTCCAGTACTCTCACTTTGGTAAACTGGAATAATAAATTTTGAATAAAGGTGGAAAGCAAGCCAAACAACAACTCTTAAGTTTGTGGTAGCATATGAAATTTGAGATAGATATGTGTAGATTTCATGAGAAATAGTAACAAGAAAAGATGAGTAAGGACTGACCACAGACATTGGACGGACGGACCACGGACATTGGACGGACAGACCACGGACAAAGGATAATTTAAACAGCCGACTATGTGCTGATGGCGGGTTAAGCATTTGTTTGAAGTGTTCATTCTAATATTTAAATACCTCTAATACTAGAACAAAACAAGTTAACAAAACTGGGTGACTAACATTCAACTTACCTTTTCTAAGTTAGAGATGGCAGTCAGTTCAGCAGCATGGAGATTGATCTCATAAATTTTCTCAAAATCTTCTTCCTGATTCTGCTCAAGCTGCAATCAAACATTCATTGTTTTGTTCATTCTTCTCTAGACTTAACAAGGTAGCATACTTTTGCAAATTTTGACAACTTGAAATTATTAGCTATTACTCAATGTGAATAGCACTGTTGACTAGCTAGTGTTGTTCTGAAGAAGATTTTTAAGATTTAAAACATTACTTGTAAATCACACATATTTAATTACTTCTTTCAAAGAATTTTATCATGGCTATATATATTTGTAGAAATATTCTCTATGGCATAATTACTAAATACGAAATATGAATATTACGTACAGTATTTCTACATACTCATTAAAGTTATCATTATTGGTCAATAATAACAGATCGTTTATCAGACTCGTAAAGGTTATCATTGTTGGATACGGTTGTTAATGGTCATGATACTCTAAACGATTTATCAGACTCAGTTACTTAGATAAACTTACAATTTCCTTTGGATCAATGACTCTGGACTGTTTTGGAACTTCTGAGAACTCGGAGCTCTGGCTTATCTCGGATTCTAAGGCATCACTGTATCCGCTCCTTGTGCTGCTTAAAGCACTACTTCTTCCACTACTGGAAGCACTTCCTCTACGAGTACCACTGCCAGGAGCTCTACTTTTGTCAGTCCCGCTGCTGGGAGCACCGGTTCTCCTACCCGAGGAAGCAGCCTTTCTACCACTGCTGGGCCTACCACTGCTGGGCAGACCACATTTCTCTGTGTCAGTAGAGGATATACCACTTCTCTGACCAAGGTTACCACTCCGATTACCAAGGTTACCACTCCGATTACCAAGGTTACCACTCCGATTAGCAGAAACACCACTCTTGCTGCTTCCTTCAACTCCTCTCTGACCACTTCTGGGAACACCACTTTGAACAGTGTTTCTTGAGATTCCACTAGCAGTTGTTCTTTCATTTGAAAGACCACCAGCCTTTCTGCTTACATTGGGAGCACTTCTAGAGCTACCCCCAGGAACACCACTTCTATAAATAATACTGTCAGGAGCACCACTTCTACTTCCACTGGGAGCACCACTGTCTATACCTGATATTTTCCCTTTAGAGTCCCTTTTTACCAGTTTACTTGTTGGCCCCATCCCCCTTTGGCTTCCCTCCACATCAGTGTTTAACACTCGACCAAATGTAGGGTCAGTTGTGTTTTTCAAATTTTGTCCAGTTTTTGGAACATCTATGAACTGTATGTCACATTCTTGACTTCCCTCCAAAGCGATTTCCTTGTTACCTTTGTGGTCTTGTGTCCGGGACGGTGGAGTTGGACCAGCACCCATATCGTGCCGTAATATTACTGGCTTGTTACGACCAGAACTGGCAATTAAAAAAAAACATATTATTTAATGACACTGCATGATTAACCAACTGATCACTATAGGACAGCTGGCAATAATGATTGATAATTAGATTATTTGAGAAAGATCTAATTTTACAGAGGTACATATGAAATAAGTTTTCACAATTTTCTAAAAAAAATTCACCCAGAGCACATATCTTATCGTGGAATGCCAGGGTTGGGGAGCCCTAGTTTCAACCCCACTTACAACATATAGAGCCTTGCACAGGATCAAGGCCTCTTTCCGATCTTTCACTCAGTTAACTTTCATTTCTCTTTTAACGGTTCTTTCATGATACATATAAAATAATTTTGTACAACTGATATTTATCAAAGAATGTACATAGGAGACAAAACATACACAGCATATAACTGCAGTTCACCGGGCCATCACCACTAGTGATAATGTAGCCTGACTAAACATACACAGCATATAACTGCAGTTCACCGGGCCATCACCACTAGTGATAATGTAGCCTGACCAAACATACACAGCTTATAACTGCAGTTCATCGGGCCATCACCACTAGTGATAATGTAGCCTGACCAAACATACACAGCTTATAACTGCAGTTCACCGGGCCATCACCACTAGTGATAATGTAGCCTGACCAAACATACACAGCATATAACTGCAGTTCACCGGGCCATCACCACTAGTGATAATGTAGCCCCATCTGCTGACTGGAAATTTACCAACATAACCACTTTTGTTTATAAACACGGCAATGTTACAGTACCCCTAAAATAGTGAATAAACAGTTTGTTTAGTATCCCACCACAATTTTTTTAAGCATATTAGATAAACAGATTGTGAGAAGACCTGTTTCTATGTTGTACCCATTTCTTTGCCCTGACCTTTCAGGCATTACTTCAAGCATACTGTCATTGTTTTTTGGTTGTGAAAACTTACATCTACAATAATGTTTGAGAAAGTGAAGCTAAAAAGGGAGTTTCAAATAATTTTACTAAAACACCTGCAGAAAGATAATATTTTTACTATTACCCTGTTATCAACTTAGAATACAATTGAAAAGCACAAACTAAAGGTAAATTTGGGGTATATTTTATAAATGTATATATATATATGCCAAAACATATTGTTTGCTTAAAAAAATTGTGTGACTTTGCCAAAAGGTATGGTTTCTTTACATGCTTTTCTGTGCATTTCCTTATTCATTCATGAAACATAGTTTTCCCCTGATGGAAACCTCTATCATATATGAACATGATGTCTTAAAGCAAAGACAATGAGATGATGGCATGCCTACCAGAAAAGCAGACAATGATGGGTAGTGGCACACCATAGAAATTGTATCAAAAGTTTACCTTTTCCAGGTGTACTGTTTTATAATCCAATAAAAAGGTCACAGTAGAAAAGCTACTTTTCAGTAAGTAAGCTTATGCCTACTTGAGTAAAATAATGTGAACTCGTTTGTATTTTCCTTATTTTTCTTTAACCTCATTACAGACCTGAGCATATGTGTTAACTTTCACTACAGTACCTAAAAACAGGAAAATAAACCAAAGTTTTATTGAAAATGGAAGAACATTCCTCACCATTTCTTCATTTTAGGAAAATGTAGTGCTCACATTTTGTTCATTACTGTAGGGGAAGCAGCTGTTAAAACTAGGCAAAAATGATATCGTGTTGGTAAACACATATTGTACAACAAACAACACACAAGTCGAAACAAACAAAACAATAAAAATATGAAGTTGTCCATTGGTTTGCACGTATAACACAATAAGCCTATTGGCTTATATGGACGGATGTGCCATAAACAGTACTGTACTGGCAGTAGGTCAACCAATGTCCTGTCAAAACTAACCTTGCGATTGCCCTTCTCATTCTTGGAGGCGGTTCGTCTAATGCCATCAAACCAACAGATCTCCCAAGTGATGTGGGGACGTTTCCATTCATTCTTGCTCTCAATTTACCCTCCATATTTTGCCACTTTATGTTCGCTTGAGCATCGCAACCCGGTTGTTTACCTTGGAGCTCGCCATATTGGATAACCGTGGTTATCTCCCTTGAACGCATACCAAGAGGAGTTGAGTCCCCTGAATACTTATAATTTAAAGGTACATTGTATATAGCTATATGATAAGGTAATAGGTAATACAAATGCAATTACACGAATAACTTGAAGAAAAACTTTTATTAATGTGACTAAGAAAAGAAAATAATATTGCATATTTTTTGGCTACATTTTTTACTTTACATGATATCGTTAAATATCATTTTGCTAAATTTTGATTTTTTTTGTCAACTTTATAAGGTGGGTTTAATCACCGACATAGCCTAATCGCTAGGCTGGATTTTTTCTTTACCCCTGACAATTTTATAAATTTATTACATAGAGCTAATATAAATAAGTACATTCGAAATAAAATCAACAATTTTGAAAAGTGAAAGAGCCTTTGGTTATTTTACTATATGATAATGAGTATGTAAGGAAAACACAGCTAATCGTGTAAAGAACAATAATTGCCTAATACTGATAACGGTAATTTTTAAACATCCATGATCAAGGCGTTATATCTTAGACATGCCGAATATAAATCAAAAACTACCAAAACGTGAGAAGTATTTAATGGCTATATATATAATATATATTCATGTAACATATAGAATCTGAAGGAATTTAGCAAATTATTTTGACATTTTATCATTTAAAAAAGGGAAATTAGAAACAATAAGACAAACAAAAAGAATGTACATCTGACAAGGTCTAAGGACCATTAGAAAGTTGAAAAGACACAAAGTACTTCTGCAGACCTGGGTCTAGGAATTACACAAATAAGATACCGTATAAGTTAGAAAAAGATTATGGATTCATTTTAACAGAACGAAATAAAATATTGAAGGTAGAAAACTTTTATGAGAAAAGTACTGCAACCAGTTTAAGCATATAGGAGATGTCGAACTAAATCAATAATTCAATGATTTTAAATTAAAAAAATAACAGAATTTCAAAATGTAAAATACGTGCATTGCTTAGGTTGCCTTACAAGCGTCAGCTGTAGGGAATTTCCCTTTAGCTCAGCGGTAGAGCATCGGGCTGGAGAGCCAAG
>JAUMHH010005061.1:0-11372 GCA_032359455.1 Chlamys rubida
TATTTTTTTTAATTTTTTATTTTAATTCTAATATTTTACTTTAAGTACGTAGAGTTTATCATTTTTCCTCCTATAATTTATCAAAATATTTCCTCAATTTATAAAAAATATTTAAAAGATGTTAATAAATTCACCACGCCATTGATAACAATATTAACCACAGAATTTTATCGGCGTTACCTAGGACAAGACGAATGGTATATGAAGTGCCATTTATACCTAGTAGATATAGAAATATCTAATTAATTCAAAACACCAAAACGCTCATTTTATATAATAAAACATTTACCTCCAGAATTTTAATATAGACTATCAAATAGCAGGAACGCCTGTGTACACATTATAAATTGGATACAAATGCAGAGAAATAAGTAAATTACTTGAACGCAATCTAGTTATCTGAGTATATTTTGGTAAAATGATAAATTCAGGTTATTATACGTAAATTCACCGTTGTCGACGTCATACCATTAGTCTACGACTACTATTGACGCATCTACTGAAATAAAAACATACACAAATATTCCTTTTTTTATACGTACAAACGGGACCCTTGATAACGTTTTGTTTTAAATCAATAACGTTGGTTAAAACATATAAAAACTTAATAATAAAAATAACGTTTTTATAAAAGTCGCTTGGTTTCGTCAGTGTGGGAATCTCGGTACATTAAATTATCAATCAAACTTACTTTCTATATTTACAAGGACGTAGTTCAAATGGAATAAAATAGTCCAGAATATGTTAGCATTCAGTATACATTGAGAGCTCATATCTATTTTAACTTTTTACAAAAATTATTTTTTCGGTAGTTCATGTCTGTAAAAGATGTGGATCCCCAGCGACGGCACTATCTTTATCACTATTCCACTATTCCACATGTCATTGTGTTGATTAAAAATTTCTTCTTTTTTTCCCCTTTTTGCTATTACGCTTAGAGATTAGATATTATGTAGTCTAAATGAGTCTTGAACTCAATAACACATAGAAAGCAAGTGATAAATAGCTGACTCGGCAAATCTCCAAACCCGCGCCCATTTCCTGTTGTAATAGCAGTCTATATTTAGAAGCTGATTATAATATCCGCCAATACAGCCGTGATCGTATAGTGGTTAGTACTTCGCGTTGTGGCCGCGACAACCCAGGTTCGAATCCTGGTCACGGCAGAACAACTTACGGTACGGCGGGTTATATTTTTTTTTTTTTTTTTAATTTATAGATTTAGGGAATGACTTGAATTTTTTTTGCGAACAAGGTAATAAATAACACACAGAAAATATGGGCTGATGTTTATATTACAAAATAAACACTTTCATTGGAAGGTCTACTTGTCTGTTTAATGGGCATGTCAAGCTGGTTGCAGCTAACGGTGGATTATATTTTTTAATGTTTAATATTTCATTTTATGCATCACAATGTTTAGGATTTATCTCTGTAATGTATTTGAAGACTTTTATCAGTTTACAATTTTCAACTGTAATAATTCAACATGTTATGATAACGGTACTAAGCTACTTTAAAGTCGGGAGAGTTTATCGGCGGTACCTGTGAGTAGTCAAATGGTATAGAGTTTAGCTATATAAACAGCGGGCTTTAAAGACACAAAATGTGTCTAACGAAAGAAAAGGTATTTTAAAACATTAACGAGGAAATAACTAATCTTTTCATTTGTTCTCATCCATACTGGTCTACATAATTAAAAATGACGAATTCATTTTTTTCTCGACGTGATCATTTTAAATTTACAAAAAAATTGTTTTGAATTTCAAATTTGTTGAGCTTAAATGATTTTTCCCCGTATTATTGATGTTAGTCTCCGTGGTCTGAAAACGTGGCCCTGGTACATGTTCGTTTAATGTAAACGTGTATGCTAATTGCGATGACGTCAAGGATTTCGTGGCATGTGGACAAATTATACAGTGTTTGTGACCCTCCAGTTTCATTTCATTCTTTGACAAAAGTGCTATTTTAGGAGATTTAGTGACACATGCCGTTCCCATCCTACATTACCAATAGTGGTGGGCTGATGATCGATTATAATCGAAAATCGATCGGTTTACCCTTTCCGATTCCGATATCGATATCAAATTCAATAATCAATATAATCGGTTCATTATTGAAGTCAAAATATTTAAATGTCTTTCATGTAAAGTATATTTTGAAAGTCATATACTCTTATGATTTATACTATATGATTGATAAAAATATGCAAAGAAGTTGCTTGATAACCATTAATTGTGAAAGAATGAAAACTAATGTATAGTGAACAAACTCTGTCTATTGATGTAATAGTAGTGTTCTCACTTTATTTGGGTAATCAGGCCCATACAATTATAAACCGATTATGCAATATAGATGATCGATCGGTTTACTACATCCGACTAGAAACCGATTATCAATTATAGTTTTAAACCTATTGCCCATCACTAATTACCAGACAAACTTGATGTCTTCTGTATGATATTTATATCAAGGCCTGGCAAATTAAACGGAAATGGATACTTTTTAATAAAGTAAAAAATAAAAATGATTGAAAATCAAAACTGAAGTCGCATGTATGGTTGTATAAGGATTCAAAATAACCGTCTGAAGAAAACAATAATTTCTCCAATATAACATTTGGAAAATTTGCGTTAACTAATAGCGAGTAATTATTGCTATAGATATCTCTTGCTGTGTTAACCGTGTATTGTGGTCACTATCACGCAAGATTAAGGCGGTAACTTTCACCAAAAACTTTTCGTCTCATCAATTATACAGTTACTGGCGACCTTAATTAGTTTCTTACATTAAGGATCACACTTACTTTTTAAAGTCTGAAATTGTATTACATGCAAGTACTTAACTGCTGCGGTGGCTGATTGAGGACATCCAAATAATCACTTTTATCTCGTTATAACGAAATAGCATCCGTTTATAACGACTACGTATCTCGGTTACTTCAACATGAAAAGAAAAACCAAACAAAAAGCGATGATTTTGGCTTAATTTCATTATTTTAGGAAATAATAAAATAAAATATGTATGCTTCAAAATTTGTAAACGAACACAAATACAAGAATTGCAGCTACATGTAGGTGCGACGCGAACCTTCATCGAGCCATTTTTGCTGTAGCTGTCGACATCATCGATATCAGCCTTATCACGAGCGTTTATAAGACCGTGCTAACCTTTATACATTGCAGGAGTAAGATTGGTCAAACGTTATCAGAACAAAAATCACAATAATAACAGTGGAGTAACTAACCAATGAAATAGTCGGATGAGCAGTAAAACATGAATAATTTCGCGAGAGTATTATAAGTAGACAGTAAATGCAGTTTTAAAAACTCATAAAAAATTGTTTTTATGCACTTGGTGGAATTTAGAAATGTCATTCCGCACGAGACTTCGAGGCGGTCACGAGACTTCCCCATGCCATATTTCCGAGTGAAACTACAAAACTTATAGGCCTAATGAAACATAAATATCGTACCTAATGATAAGTTTATTATCGAATTAATAAACACGAGTCGTAGACGTAAAGGGTAATTACATCACTATGATAAAAACAGTGTATCGCTGGATATTTCAACATGATTGAGACGTCAAATCTAAAAGTTCCGTTGGTCAGTTCAATATTCACACTATGGACTCGTGCGCCGTAGTCTGTGTCGAACCCATGCGCAGTTGTAGAGTTTCGTTATGGGTGTAAGTGGGCGACGGACGGGAATCCGACATTGAAGGGAATTCATCCGTTGACACGCCGATCTCAGCGTACAGGTCGCTACCGAGCTGCTGCTGGAGAGCGAATCTGTCTCTTATAGTGTTGAAAATGTAATCAAAGTTCTGTCGACATGGATTGAGCGGCGGAGGTGCAGTCGTGTCTTTAGCCTCTACATCGTGTTGGATACTGACGTACTTCCGGTAAGTGAGAAGTTCAAGCTGATCGAGGATATGTTTTTTTGTCCTGATCGTTCTCAGTAAGTTCTTGGCGTCCGTTGTAGTCTTGATGTTCGAATATCGCTTGTGGTAGATTGTCTCCTTCCGTCGTATATCCTTCTCGGCATCCTCTGTCACTGAAATGGAGGTTTACATGTAATTAGATTTTGTTTTTCTTTCCTTCAGAGCAAAATACATATCTACTGTAGCAGAGGTCATTATTTCTTTTCAAAGCCTCCGCTAGGAGTCAAAAACGGAACCTCTGGTTTACAAGTCTTACGCTCTACAGAACGAGCTTTAGTAGCAAAAATACCTCTCACGTTCTTCAATCATGGGAGCATTTTACTCTGCCGTAAGCCGTATTTGGCGCAAAACTAACTTTTTGCTCCGACGTAATCCAAAACACTCTGACGTAAGCGAAATAGCGAGTATCGGGATTACCCCCGTGAGAAGGAAGCGGCTAGTATTTTACCAGGGTGACGCCACAATTTGAATACAAATGAAAAGGACCCGGAAACAAATGACGAAAACTTATATAAAGTTACATGTACTTAAATATATATTAACGCAAGCTTATACAGAAGGATTGAGCGCAACTTATTAAAATTCCTTAAAAGTTATATATCATATATATATACAAACTTAAATTAACGAAGGATCGTAAGAGGGTATATGGGAAAAACTGATTTTGTAATGAAGAAACTATTGAATTTATAGCTCGAAAGTAAAAAGATTTCTGACAAACTTCACTTTCTTTTCCCCGCAACGAAATACATAAACTTAACATTACCGTTTCAGCTTCAGAGAATTTTTATCCTTTATTTTAGGACGAAAACATTCTTTAAGTGTCGCATTTTCTGTATTTAATAACGTACTATGTCGTAGTATTATGTTGGGGTTTGAATTGTTCGTGTGTTTGGAATATAATGTCATTTGATAGTGTAACGGAACTGGACTGGGTCGATCGTCGGTGAACTTGGTAGAGTGTCCGTCTAGAGTTCGAAGGGTCCCGGGATCGAATCCCGGTCTGGCCGTGAATTTTCCCGCCCCTATTACACAATTTGTGTCTTTTACCAACCATGGTTTCAATTACTTGGTAAATGCTTGGCAAGGGCATACCCAAATATGTGATGTAAAACAGGAATGACTTTGGGGCGAAAACTTAGAAAAAGGAGAGTGAAATGTAGCGAAAGTGGACTGGGTTGATCGTCGTCGACCAAGAAGCTCAAATGGTAGAGCGTCTGTCTAGAGTTTGGGGGGTCTCCGGCTCGAATCCCGGTCTGGCCGTGCAATATTCCTTTCCTGTTACGATAGTAAGCGAATACTTTGATAGTTTATGGTCTGGTGAAGTAAAAACGAAGCAGCGATTCTTACCGAGAGGAAACACAGACATCAGCTCTAATTTCTTGAACTGAACTTCCTCGTCCAGAGCAATTTCCTTTACTTCTATGTGTTTGAGCATGCGCATGATCTCCTTAATTTCTTCGTCAAATTGGAGGATCTCGACCTGTCTACGGTCCAGTTTTACCTCCTTCTTGCTGAAAATAATTGAAATGATGGTTAGACTTGTTTATATTGACTCTAACAGTCGGTGTTTGGTTGATGACTCGGAACGTTTACACTGTTAATAGCATGATTTAACCCAATCGAAATAATCATCCAACGAACACGATAATACATTGTTTTTAAAGCGATAAATATCATCATTCTGTAAAGCCCAATAGTTATCGTAACAAACTAAAACCAATGCTTCCCCCTCTCCCACATTTCAGGAGGATAATGCACCTGGACACTGAACCTTAGAGAGTGTCAGCGCTCGCGGACATCACTTCAAAAAAGAAAAAATGAAGCTTTAACCTACAAAATTCCATTTAAATTTTTATTTTAATATTTTACATTTAAAAATTACTACAACTTCAAATCAACTAGATTGTTTTAAACAATATTATCTTAAATGAAAGGGAAAAAGTCTGTTCAATGCACTGAATGCAGGAAATCTTCTGAAAGATAAAACTTACCCTTTTCGTCTCAAAAGAGAAGCCAGTTTTCGTCTTTTGCGTCTGCTATCGACATTGCGATGTATGATTTCTGATGACGTATCAAGACAAGATTCGTCTTGGGTAGAATCGGTGTGCGCAGACTGCGTCCTCACTGCCTCTGTGGAAACCGTATCAACTGATTCACTCGGAGGAAGTGATTCGGCACTCAGTTCTTCAACACTCCTTTCTCCATTGGTTACTCGGTTCGAATGCCGTCGAAGGATCCTCCGTATGAAGGACATCGTCCCAAGGGAGACAACTACTACAGCAATTGTTCCACTGATAAAGTAAACATGAATCCTCATGAAGCGTTTTGACACTTCATCTTTCAGGCAAAATATTTACATTGTTGACCTGTCGTCAAGTTTTTCAAGCTACTCGATGCCAAGTGACGTAATGCACAATAGTACTTCCGGTGATTATGACGTCATCAAAAATGTGCATTCAGAGATATGACGACCTTTCCGTTTTTCAATTCTAATTTCTAGCATGCGCGTTTCTTGTCGTATCTTTAGAGATTGTTTTTCTGATACAGGACCTAAAGTTCCTTTTTCATTAGACTCAAATGTGTTTTGAATTCTGTCTAAAACTTTTCACGTTTAAATAATTTCTATAATTCTCAGCTATATCTTATTTGAACCCCGTTGAATTTGGAATGTGACTTTATTGATATATACAAATACGTTTAAACGTATTTAATTTTCATTTACAAACAAATAAACCGATACTATCCATTCCCGAATAACATTCATACAGGATGGTTTTGATAAAGCTTCAATACATCGGTACTACTGAGGGGTGTCCCGTTATGCCTGGGTGTATCACAATATATTGCGATACAGAAGGAATGCATTGCGATACACGTATCAAGATATATATCGTCAAAGAGAAAAGGTGTCCAATTTTAAAATAAATTGTTACCAGAATATTATTAAACTGATATATCATGTAGATTACACGGACTTAAGGTTTTCATTAAACAAACCTTCGAATATGAAATTCGACAGATACCTGCCAATAGTGATAGACTGTTATATTTATTGGTATATCTGTTAGAATGTGAAGTAATTTGCAAGGTTCAAAAAACACCAATCAGATACATTAAAAATAAGCTTTGAAAAAGATATTGCGATACAGCGATCTTTAATTTCAGAATCGCGAAACGATACGATATGCTTGTGTATTGCGATATACCGGTTCTCCGATATATTGTGACAGCCATGAAAATTTGTATCCAAAATATCTGGTAGGTACAGCCGTGCACGTCTAGAAACAGGATTTTCTGCCGGTAATAGGATTGATTACAGTATTCTCTACCCTTCGTTTGATAGTGGAAGTAATTATGACCATTTTTGTCGATATCTTTTGTGTTGTTGTTGCGGACTTTTCATCACAGCTACAAAGCTAGGTTTATGCATGGCAGCAGAGCTGACAAGAAGCCTATCAAATATGTACAATACCATCCATAAAACCGCTCGCTCAAAGGCTTTCGGGCGCGATCCCTCAATACCTGTCCTCCATCAAGTGTCGCTTCATATCTCAGTATGAAAAGGCAGACTTATACCCAAGTCTCCGATCAACTTTTAAACTCAGAAACCGATGACAAAACAAAAGATGAAAAATTCCCGGAACAGTCATTAAACGGATGTGGCGCGAGCTGATCTATTGTCAGCTACAGGGCCTCATAGAACACTATTCATCGCTTTGTTACAGTAATTAAATTGGGTTTTTGTTCTTTTTATAAAACATGCTTTATTCTAGTTTGTTTCCCCACTCATATGCTTATATGACCATTTCAGATACTGTAAGCCGATTCTGTGCTATGTAAATACGATTGTTTCCCTTTTTGTGTGGATATTTCTATCGATGGCTTGTTTTAACTATCCATTGGAAGTTTGATCGAATTAACAATTCTTGTATTCTTTCGTCCACAAAGCAATCAATTACCTTCACAAGAGGTCACAGAGTTTGTCGAAACGTACACAAATTGTTGACGAATCAACACTATTGGACGTTTGTGACACAGCTCGTAAGCATCGTGACGAATCAACACTTCATAAGGTGTAGTCCTAAACACATCGTGACGAATCAACACTCCATAAGGTGTAGTCTTAAACACTTCGTGACGAATCAACACTTCATAAGGTGTAGTCTTAAACACATCGTGACGAATCAACACTCCATAAGGTGTAGTCTTAAACACATCGTGACGAATCAACACTTCATAAGGTGTAGTCTTAAACACTTTAAGTTTTACACAGGTAGGAAGTATCGTGACGATTCAACATTTCTAAGATTATATGTCTAAAACACTGAGAAAGTTGTGACACAACTCAGAAGTATGTTGGCGAATCAACACTTCTGAAAGGGAATGTGTAAAAAACTCGGAAAATGGGATGCATTTCGACGAATCAATACTTCAGAACGTGTGATCGGCTGATAATGCACCTACCGTTGGTGACATTTCTAAGAAAAAGAAATCCTTTTTTCACCTGATATGATGTGCAGTTGTGACTGGCGTTACCGACAAATGTATATAGTATATATACTACAGGTAGTTTGTAGAACGAGCAAGTTCCGTTTCAGAAGACCAGATGACTGCTCCAGGCACGATATTGGTTCAAGATAACATTGGTAAGTCCTTTCGATGTTTTAATCAAAAGATCAAATTTGCACGTATTTTTTGTTAAGGTATCTTAATCGTTTTTATTTAAACAATGTAAGTGAATTCATAAAAATATAAATGATTTGTTTGTGGTTTGTGGGGATATGTAACGGAGCGGGTGATAAACTACTGTATGTGATACAACACATAATTAACTCGACGGGTAGTACTCCTCCTTGTCTAACCCGATACTCAATACGAGGAGGATTCATTCAGGCATATCACCCTGAGGGTTGAGATTTATTTAGCGTACTATTAACTTAAGGATTCCAGTACCACTTCAGGCAAAATACCAGAGAACTCCACTGTGTTTTGTTGTATATGTAAATGTAGCGCAATTCAATCGGGAACCGAGTATTTTCTTGTTTACGGAAAGTGCCGACGGTTCCCGATTGTACCGCAATTGTGCCAGAGAACTTCCGTTCACCTGGTAACTCAGTTGTTTAGAGGGAAAGTATTAAAATGCTAGGTCCAGGGTTCGAATCCTGGTCTTGCCCTCCTGAATTTTCAAAATCAGAACACTTTTTTTTTTTTTTTTTTTTAAATCATAAAAGTCCCGCTAGGTATAGTTTTCATTTCGCTAATGATTTATCAAAGCTTAAGTGTCGCCGATAAAACTATACAGTTTATACAGTAATATGAGGATACGTAAGGGATGATTCTATATCTCCCATCCTATAAATTATATATATATTCGATATTTGAAAAACGTTGTTATCAGAACTTGTCGTATATGTTTTTATCCTGATTTTCAATCTATCCCTCCCGTCGAAAGCTGGCTGTGACGTCATAATTTAGTTCAACTGTTTCTTTCCGCGTGTCATCTGTCATACCTTCGAGAATGACAGAGAAATCATACCCTAGGGGTGACAGAGAAATAATTTATCAGGAGTGACAGAGAAATATTTAAATGAAGAACACTAGGGCCAATCCAGGGAAAGGTGGATGAATGTGTTGTCATACGTCACGTGATGTAAATGTAATTCATATGCTGTATTCGTGGAGAAGAGCTTGTAAGTTGTTAGAAGTTGTCTCTCATCCATTTGTCTGTTTCGACAATAAAATATGTTTAAATCAACATGTAAACACCGTAGGGTTAGGAAGCAGGGATGTATCTATTTAGATAGGGAAAATTCACGATAGGAAAATCTATATCGATTTGCTCATCATATAGCCTAGTGGTAAGCTGTCCTTGTTTGTCATGATGTTAGTAAAGAGAGTGGAATGAGGCTTAAGTTGTAAGTATTAAATGTTCTTGATTTCAAGTTCATGTATTTCGGCCTATGGCATGCTTGGATGGAGAGCTATGGGGTCTGTTAAAATGATTGACCCTGACCTACTTCCGGGGTCACGTGTTCAAATTTAAGGAAATAATGCAAAAACAGTATAATTTAATCATGTGATATTGATTTGGCAGTGAACCTTTAGGTCAAAGGTTCAACTTATTTGCAAAAGCCCCTCAAACTGTTAACCGTCAATTTGTAGTTTGTTTTATAATTAAGGAGTATATTTTACCACATAGTGCAAAGTTTACAGTAAACGGCGGTGTTTAAGTCAGCAATACGTTCATTATTTTACCATCACCGATAATTCATAGGATGAAACAGCTATTGGATGTAGTATAATAAATTGTTTTGGCATACTGTATCTATTACCAATGTTTTAAAATTGCAATCACCTTTATGTGTTACGATCGTTTTTCAAGATTATTTATTAAATTTTAAATCATCCATTATTCCTCTAAATTTAGAAATTATTATTTAATGGGTTTTACGTATCGACTCTTCTGCTTCAACAGTAGTTTAGACCGATTTTGATTTCCAATCGCTTGGCCCCTAACATCACCGATGAGTCCTAGAGGGGCCACATTGCTGTATGATGCAGTGTAATTAATTGGTGGCGAACTGTATCTATTACTAAATTTGAACGCTGCAATCACCTGTGTGTTTGTAACGATCATTTTAGGGTGTTCCTTTATTTGATCATAATGTGCAAAATAATTGGTTGAATAAAGAACTAGTGTCAGTGTTGTTCGCTTCTACAAAAATATCCCATATCTGTTTCAAGCATTTTTCAAATTCGTAGAGTGGTGTACTTCTTTTGCTGCATGCCTTTTAATATTATCATTATTTTGTCTTCTTTTCCTTTTCGTCTTATTTAGTTATTTCTCTTTCACCTAACATTGTCCTGACATTTCCTCAGAAAATACTGGCCAGGCACTAATGAAACTAACTATTCATGCGCGATGCTACCTACCTTCCGATCGAACATAAAAAAATGGTCGTCGTTGCCTCTCATTGGCTGAGACATATAACGGTTGAAAATGAAGTACACTAATGTTAAGCAATAAATCTTCTGCTATTTTTCTAATTATAATTTATTTTCTTCCACAATATTTTGCGGCGCATTATTTACGAGTGTTTGGAAGTTCAGGGATCTTCTGGGTTCTCCTTACAATGACCATTTCTTAGAATAAGAATTATCGTATTGTTCTAACGTCTATAGATTGGTCTGGACTAACCATATATGAGGATTGATGACCGTATGTAGTTGTACACTACGCTTTTTTCCAATCAGACATCAAACATGGTCACCACCGCCTCTGATTTGTTAATGTATTAAGGAGATTTAAATAGGTATACTCGAAAGTGATGTCATTGGTCCTTTCTGTTTTATTAGTCACCCCTGGGGGAACCCCAGTGGGGACTATTAATTTTGGTTTCAGTCCCAGATTTTGACCTCTGTTG
>JAUMHH010005083.1:0-11371 GCA_032359455.1 Chlamys rubida
TAGTGCTACCTCACTGAAACATACTGCCGAAGACACCCAGCAGAACGCCCCACCCGGTCACATTATACTGACAACGAAGCACAAGAATAATACACAAGCTATTATTAGAATAATGCAATGGCATGTGCTGCCAAACCTTAAATTTGTTTTCGGCCTTGGGTCTGCTCCTGCCTATAGGGACTCCGAGCTATAACCAAAGCTCATTTAAATTCAAGCTGTTATTTGTATTGCACCGATCATCCATTAATATGTTTCGAGTAAAAGATTCGTGTCAGCTAAATAGACTACTGAATTAAATAGTAAAGAATCATTCACAGAAAAATATCGTAAAAGTAAGGAAAAATTATCTATTTTGGTCAGCTTATTAGGGGATAACTCCATATGAGCACGGGTAGACATGCATGTGCTCAACACAAGATAATACCTCAAACGCTGACCAAAATAAGTAAAATAGATCCTGTTAGAAATACTGAAAACTATTCAATAAATGATAACACCATCACTTTATCTATAATAAAAATGGGGCCTTTACCCGAATCATAGTACTAGAGTTAATACTGTTGTAACACAATCATCACTTTCTTTTACCAAAGAGTTGAATTGATACATTGACCATTACACCACTAGCACAGAAACTAATGGAACAACATTTGAAATACCATGAAATGTACAGTCTAACCTGTCATCGCCTGTCAATCCGAGAAAACCTTTTTGTACTAAACAATTCCAAGCTGTAGTTCGTGACCGAAAATGGATGAAATGGCTATTTTACGGTTGGATGAGAACAGTTTGAGACCTTTAACACAATACCCTACTGTTGTGTGTCATTCAACCAAGACGATGCGTCTAAAACCCATTATAAATGCTGAATAATTTAGATATAATAAAAGTTTAATGTATTCATGGATCTTTAATCTAAACAAAAGATGTGTAAAATCCTTTCAGTTGAAATATCTAAAACGAAGTTTTGGACCTGCTAGTAGCTAGAAATTTAAACATGCCAAGCCACATAGCATACATACATATGAAGCGTAGGCTGTTCCCATTGACCAATGCCAAATGTTGGGTGACAAGGAACGACACTTGATCAACCAGCTGCAGACCAACTACCCATTAGGCATAAATGAAAAATGATTGTCCCTAGCTGTTTCCAAAAGGGCTGCTTTAACGTTTGTACCTGTACAACAAAATATAATTGAATGATAACTTTTAAACCAATTTATTACCACGTGTTACGATAATTAAGCAACAGAAAATATGTATCTACTGCCTACAAAATTCTCACATTAGTACATACAATTCAAATGCCAGTTAACACACCTGCTCTTGAACTTTCCTTTTGACCTTAAAAGTCGGATTTAGATAGAAAACCGATTGTTCCCACACTTTCGTCCCCAAGGGAATGAATCCGTTACGACAGACGGATTGACATCTGTGCTCTCGCATATCTTTACAACTCTTTGGTTTTATTGTTATAATTCAGGTCTACTGCATTCCAAGGCAGTGGTTAATAGAGTGATTGAAACAGAATATACTTAGAGCTATCACAGTACAACAAAATATATGCTGAATTATTTTCAACCTTAGCAATGCATAGTAATCATGGATTTTGTAAAGACTTTTGTGATAGATATACTGACCGGGAAAATTAAGTATACACTTTAGTTAGGGCATCAAATAGTTTTATTTCATCATGATAAAGACGTTTTAAATCGTAAATGTAAAATTGAATTATTGGAGACACATTTTACACAGAATCAGGACTGTCGTCAACTAACGAAATGGCATACGGTGTTACAAAACGATATATGGGTCATTTCAATTTTTCACGTGCTTTTGATGCCACAACTGTACACAGTTAAAATACACTTGTGATGTCAATATCTTGCGTGTCCGCCAACGTTGGTAACTTCTGCTACACAGCGTTTTCTCATGGTCAACACTAAACGTCGTTTTGATTCGACGCTATGCATCGATTACGGATGCAACGATCCTTGTGACGGTCTTGGTCCGGAATTTATAGTCCGGACTATAAGTCGGAATTTATAGTCCGGATATTAGTACCCGCCGCATATTAGTTTTGTTTACAAAGTTCCTATGTCTACCATGCTGTTTCACGTCGACGTTCTGCTCCAGGGAGTCGGTTGACATGTCCTACTTGTTGATAATACTTCAAAAGACACTTAATCGTAAATCTTGTTTTTACGCGCTCAGGGTATAAAATGTATGGAAGCCATACAAACAAATTTGCTTTTTTATTTTTGGATTTTTTTTAACCTGGCAATGCTGCGATTCCACCAATATAGTATTGGTTTTCCAATACACATTACGTTTGGCAACAATATATTTGTTTTAAAAGTGTATACTTAATTTTGCCGTTCAGTATATGACTTTTGAAAAGTAATTTTATCTTCACCTTAGTACACGGAAACTTCAAGTTCTTTGACGTACTGTCATCAACACCTGTAAAAGGTTTCATGACTTTCGCTTGATACAAAAGCGTAAATACGATAATTAAAAAAAAAATTACGCGCAGCACTCTAAAGGTAGTTTGTTTATCTGTCATATCTTACACTTTTATGTAGTAACACCATATTCTGATGAGAATGAAATCACTAAATGTGACAATAATATTAGGACTGTGTAGAAAACAATATAAGAAACAATCTGATAAGTAGTTCGAATTTTGTATTGACTTATTCGAACTTTTGAGATTCTTACTCAAAATTTTGATATATTAAGAAGATAAAATTGTAACATATTGGCTTTGCCGTGGCCTTTATGCTCTTCTGTATACAAAGATTCAAATAGGTAGTATATACGATCGCAATTAGAGCATACACCTACATTACTTTCAACGTCGTTGATGCGAGAGATGAACTTAAATTGTTAGCTATACTACAGCCTCATACTGTATGTATAATAATATTAATGAGGGGACTCAAAGGTATCTACACCCTACAGTTTGGATTCCAACACAAGTTTTCATTTCTGTATAAAAACCAACAGTTTTGGCGCCGTGTTAAAAACTAATTGCCCTATCATCCAGAAGAGATAATTATTAGCTTGTACAACTTGTTATCAATACCGGGCGTCATTAAATATGTTCTGTTAAACTGATAAATGCTAAAAGATATAGGGTCACCTGCCCTAGCACGTGATTTGGTCTTTGTACTTCCGTTTCCTTCATCATTAAGACTCCCTGCGTGCTACTGTCTATGTCAACAAGAGTGATTTAAAGTAGTTGAAAGAACTTGCTCATAGTTAATTTAAAAAACAAACAATTATAATTATCATAAAGCCCGTCTTTCCGTTCCCTTGAAATATTTAAAAGTAGTATTTGCTACTTTTTGACTTTCAGAGTTTATTCCATCATTTGCTATGCTGGTTGGAATGAACAGATACCTAATAGATATCTTAAGTATATTTTTAGATATAAAGAGTTTTTAGAGAAACATATAAACAAAAAGAATAAAGCCAAATGGGGTATAAACCATGGGTAAGCTATATTGTAACAGTCTGCTAAAAAGATTTCGCCATTGATTAAACAAAGATATTACAACCAGAAATTCAACAATTTTCACGATTTCGTCTTCAGCATAATTCATATTTGCCTTAAGCATACTCCAGAATATTAACCATCAAATCATTGTAACGCAATTCGCCCTCATTTGGCAAGAAATTCTCATTATAAGATAACTAGGAGTTCATTCGGTTTAGTGTGAGCTATGGAAGCGTACAAGTTCTGATTAAAACGAGAAAAACAAGAAAGACGGGAATACAGAAATATGACCAGCTAACAGTTCTTCTTCCGAAAATATTGACAATGTACATAATCATGTAGATGTGGTCTTTTCTCGGTAGCAAGCAATCCTTGTTTCTTTTGGAAGAGGGGTATGTAATAGTCAACATAATCACATATGTATATCAATGAAACAAACACAATGCATTTCGTTTTCATTTAAGCATTAAACAGGGTTTAGATGCAGTTTATAAGCAATATAAATAATCACTGCATTACAGGAAAATGGCATAAACCTTGTGAGGGGTTCGTATTTGACTTCCTAAACGCATCTGAATTGTGACAAAATGATAAAAAACTAAAAGTGATAATGTAACAATGTTTTAATCTCCCTTAGTTAATCTTCTGTACAAGTAGTTGATTTTATTGACTGGTCATCTCTCACTGTGGTGTTGTTTACTCCATCAGTACCACAGTACTGACTGGACGGTTCAGTCATCGCTCACTGTGGTGTTGTTTACTCCATCAGTACCACAGTACTGACTGGACGGTTCAGTCATCGCTCACTGTGTTGTTGTTTACTCCATCAGTACCACAGTACTGACTGGACGGTTCAGTCATAGACATTAGTCCTATGGTTTCCATATTGGTCTGTCTCCATCTGGCTATCCTGGAGTTTAACGCGCAGGCCTGAAACAGAATGCATATAACACATATAAGGTTGAGTACCGGTTGACCCTACGGTATGCCGTTACAGAACATGGCTTCATATAGCCGATATAGAAAACGATGTAATGCCCCGTCAAGTTACCAAACAAACAAACCAATACAATTTGAAAACATACTTTTCGATGAATTTACTTTATGGGAAGGTGGAATATATTGCCTTTGATCCTTTCGTGACATGTTAAAGACGAATAAGTACAATTAATGTAAAAATGAATGCGATTCCTGTACTTTATACTTCATAGGTAGTCCATCAGTATAGAGATATAGAATATATTTTGGTGACAAAAGGAAAAAGTGACAACATTCGATTACTGAATAGTTTTTATCAAATGACATTGAAAAGACATCCCATTGTATAACAATTCAAATGTTAATAAGTTGTTTGATTATCACTCTTTTAAACCCTTTAAAATTGTATGCACATGCCCTATTCAATTGACAGCCATTTTCTGTTTACCGTTCGGCCATCCAGTATATTCATCACTGTTCCACAGACCACCCCTGTTGACGTCATGATTATCATCATAAGGAAGAAATTCTGGTAATTATAAAGAGCCTCATTCACATCCATCCTGCGAACACAATTGCACGTACATAACTCAACAGAGTAACAGGAATGCATTAATGCAATACCCCAATATGAAAAATCCACTATGTAAATCACTTTCTGAGCCCGGACGGTAGCGGGGTATCGATGCAAGCTGTTGTGTTTAAGTGGACAAAAGCACGCAAGCAAACATATTCATGTTTTAAAAAATTAAGACTTTCACAATGTTGTAGGCTCAAAGTGCGTCAGGATTCACATAATTCTGGTGAAAAATGATTGCATACGTTGTTTTGATATAATGACAGAGATAATCAGCAGATGATTCAATGGTACTTACACTTTATTTGTCCTCAGTATATAGCCCGAGACAACGAAGGTCAGCGCTGTAAATGTGGTCCCAAATAAGTACATCAACCCTCCGAGAGTTCCTACATATGACGCGGGAGACAGGACCACGAGGAGTTGCCACATCATTACCTATATTTATATATGAAATAAATTGTCTAATAGACAACATGACGTCATAAGTTATTTCCCTTGTTGACAATCATACCAACAAGTCTTGAAGCCTGTTAAACGTACGTTAAAGCTTAGATGATTACCAACATGCTCAATTATCTTAATCAGGAGGACAGAACGCATAGGTACGAACAAGCACGAGAATAATACACAAGATATTATTAGAATAATGCATTGGCATGTTGCTGCAAAACCTTAATTCTGTTTTCGGCCTTGGGTCTGCTCCTGCCTATTTGGACCTAGTTACATGGGGACTGGCGTGACTCCTATCCTATAATTCTATCTAGTCACCCCGGCGACTTAGTACTTGGGTCATAACTTATATATGTCATCTCAAAACAATATCCATATCTACAATCACTTCGTATGAAAATACAGACTTTATCAGGATATCAACAATGTCCTTAGGTCCAGGCAGCCTATATTTTGAAAAACAAATGTTGATCAATCAATATTTTAAGTAGAAAAGAAAACATTATATATACTCTGTTTTGGCTAGCTTGTAATTGTCAATTTAAGATAAAGGTCAAAACGGGACGCGCGCTGGAATACAGAACGACACTAGTATCACCATAATCAGAATGTGTATACAGGGGATGGGGCACACGATTGCCAAGTGTGGTCACAACTACTAGCTCAAACACATTAAACTACCAAAACTTACTGTAAGTACAGTTATACCTATCCCGTCTGCCAAGGAAATGATAATAACGTTGACATCTGGACAAAATCCCAGTAAGGCATATAGTGGCACCATCCATGCTAGAAAAAACGTCGCCATGATTCCGTCACAGTCGACCTTCTTCTACAATAACATACGAAAGTAATGTTATCTTTAAAGTAAATGAAGTAAATACATAATCAAACTGAAGGCTTTCATTGAAAAACAAATTCTTGCTTTCAAACTAATTGGATTAACGACGGATTAGTGCAATGAAAAACAGAAGCAACATCAAAATCAGGTGATACAAACTTAGGGATTAATTCTACGTGTATTTACATTCAGAATGTTACGATAACAATGAAAATGGGAACGTTAACTCGATATCGTTTCCTGGCTACTGCAACAGGAACGCTTTATCACAGGACTGGCTAAAAATACCAATTCACCATATGACTGTCAGTTAAAAACAATGGTTGAAATAAGAACCGAAATAAGGAGTTCATTGTTCTTTTATTCAAGAATGTATATATAATTTCAATTTTTAATGGAAATTATGTGGAAATGAAAATAACACCTCAATTCATATAAAAACATATGGTTTACGATATTCATAGTAAAGGATATATTGCGGTCAATGCGAACTGCATTAAGATGGATACAAACTTCTTATTTTAGTAAGAGATCATGGGACCTTTGTCTTATTAACCCCAAAAGAAATTTCAAATAGTCCCTTTTCATAACTTACACGTTTAGCATAACTTGCACGATTGTCCAATAGCAAGTTATTTAAAGGGGGAAACATCTTGTCAGCTTTGACACACTTTGACCTCGAAAGACAACTCGTGTACTTAATAAAACAAGTCATGCGCGCCAAAAAACATTGACTAAAACAATATATATCCCCATCACTAGCGTTTGGAAAATGGTTGGGTTTGTTAGGTTGAGGGAGGTGGTTGGGCAGCAAGTAAATAATATAGCTGATAAGTGGACAGTTAAGTTGGAAAAAATATCTGATATCACTCCTGAATATTATTCAAAATTTATGTTGGCACAGAAAGTCGACAGCTGTAAGTATTTCGTGTTGGAAACAAGTTTTCGGCACTACACATGACACCTGTTATCGGGAGTTATATAGAAAACAAGAAATGAAGTCGGTCTTCAACAATTAAAGACACAGTAAATATGTATTTAACATAAAATTTTATAATATAATGAAAGTCCTGACTAATTGTACCAGATTTTACAATGCTACCTACCAGTACGAAGCATAAGACTGGACTCAGTAAGAGAACGAGTGGAGAAATACCAGTTATGTAACTTGCCTCTGTCATTGTATACCCATATCGTAACTGTAAATATTCCCTACAATGAAATTGTTAGTCGTATCACAATTGGATTACTATACTCCTTCGAAACCTTTCAAAATCGATGGTTTACGATTGCAAATTGTGTGTATAGATATAGATATCTGACAAATATCTTTTCATATCACCATCAATGAATTTGTAAATTTATAAACGTTAAGGAAATTTACAGATAAAAACAAGACCGAAAACAATACATTTGACAGTTTGAAATAAGAAAGTTATAATTTCATGATCAGATATCATTGATAATAACATCAGTAGACACATTATGATTAAGGTTTGTCTTATATTGTTAGTTTTTCTTACGGTAAATTGGTTTGTTTTACAATCCAACAAGCATTTGGGAGCCCCACAGCCAGTATATACAACCAGTAGACCCCCGGCAGTGACCGGAACCCTTTCAGTGTCTACAAGGATATCATATCAATAATTAGTATTGATATTTGCTTTGCATTTTGTCTATCTTCCATTCTATCAAACTTGCAAAGTAAAATTCATTAAGTAATATAAAACAAAAAACTGTTTACATATTAAAAATGTCACAATTTACTTAAATGTGAAATATACTACTCCATTATACGCTTTGAATATATGCACAACATGACATATAAGGAATGATTGACGTCGAAAGTTCAAGAATTGCATTTTAAGGACCCCACGGAAATTTAGTTTATAATTCCATTTAGATGTATGAAAACCTTGTAAGTTTACAAATATTTAAGTTATATTTTGTTTAAAATCGCAGCATATGAAAGCCTTTATAGTTGTAAAATGTATGTCCAAATAAACTGGCCAATTTCCTTGGCTATTTATAGCGCAAGTTAAAACCAAGCCATTACTGTGTTTGTATGTTGCGATTATACTGTCGCTAATACCTGTTTCAAACCCTATTTTGTTTGCATATTAATGTTATATCACTGACAATATCAATTTACAGTACAGTGAGCATTATATGCTATCACAAGCCAACCGGACGGTACAAATTGCTTACCAATATTTTATTGTTTTGAGTATTCTCTTCTAACTGAGATGTCTGTAGTCGAAGAAGAAACGTTAATCCAACTGCACACAAAACCCCGGATCCACAGATTACTACGCCTGTAATGCAGAGGGGGTGTGTAACTATAACATGCGATCTGTGTACATGTAGTTAACGTTAACAGTAAATTATAACTGTAGAATAACGTATAGCGTATGATACCACAGGTTGTTTCATCGTTGCGTATTCTTAATTCCACGACATCAAAATGCAAAAGAATAATATATGTGGTTATATCGAGTTTCAATAAGTGGCTAGAGGCGATCATTGTATGGTACTCTACACGTTTAACTCCCTTCAATGGCCACACGATAACGTTGTTCTAATTTAGTAATCTCATATGACAATATACTAGGTATGTTTGCGTTCATTTGCTAGGATAGTCAATCGTTATTTTAACATGTGATGCAGTTACCTACCAAGCAACGGAAGGCTATATATTTATAGTAAACATACCTAACCACATGACAGGTATGAACCCTACAACCGTAGCAATGGGAGGGGCGGTGTACAAGGTCAAGGCCTGTCCGGAATAGCCAAAAGCACCAAACGCCATGGAGGTCAACGTGGCTTCTGGGAAACTATGGGCTATGACTCTGGCCTGAACAACTGTGAATAACAAGAAACACGATCAAACTAAATAAATAAATAGGATAAAATGTATACGGTTTTCATAATGATACCACCTTTTGCGTTATCTCTCTCTATTATCAATGAGAAAATGTGTAAGTCTTGAAGTTAAGAAATGCAAACGTAAAGACAAGAAATTGAACAAGGCAATATAACATAGTCGACAACTATTACGACTAGGAATGGACTAGTGACAGAATATGTCCAGAGACAGAGTATTATAAGGAATTGATAATGGAGGATTAGTGTCAGGTAAATGAAAATGATAATAAATGACGAGATTTTTAAACATTCATACCTATGCCGGTAAAAACGTGAACCGGTTTTATCCTTTATTAAAATTAAGTATGAATGTTTAAAAAATCTGTAAAATCCATGTTTGGTCCTATTACAGGATGTTTATGGAAATGGTGAATTTATAGTTCTAAGATGAATGTTGAGAGGTGTTGAGAGATGTATCAGAGGAATATGGGTTGTACATGTACGGGGTCCTTTACACAATTCGTGTACATGATTTTGTTTAAGAGAACTGACAAGAAAACAGTTATGCAATTACTATCAAAACCAAAATAGGTTCTTGAGCTTGCAATGTCTGAATCTGCAGTCACTTGGTGATTTACATCATCACTTTCGACTCGCAACTTTTTTTTATTATTTTATAATACGAATCGGAACTCTCTGTGAGATGACGACGTCAGTGGTGCGGCCAGTAATAGAAAATAGTTTAAGAAATAGCATGTTGAAATATCTATAACTCGTCCCATGGAAACGCTATTGTATTACTGATGTACTGGATGGGATATCAATTCATGTAACAAGTTTCTCTCTAAACAAACATTTTTAATTACAGAACCAATTTTTCAAAGATGTCAAGTGGTTGATAATCATAATGTAGATAAATAAAGGAAATACAATGATAGGATATGGATGATGGCCACAAAATAGACAAAACAGGAGAATAAGGTAAATAGCTGATATATACTACTACACATTGGTAGACATACAAGACGTAAAATTGTGATATGACGGCTTACACTATCATATTATCGATACGTACATCGTAAAGCCCCGTCTCCAAAAGACATTAGGCCATTTCCAACCATCAACAGTAAGTACATGGGCGTAGTGACAGGAACACGTGCCATTGCTCCAACGGTGTACAGAATTGACCCTATCAACGGTAATATGCTGAACAGAATTGCAGAACCTATAACAAGTACAAAGAAATTAAGCTTTTAGCAATATGTGTACGGTAGACCTTCATGTCATAAAAATGATAGGTAGGTTAGGGTGTTGGTAGGGCATGTTTCTAACATTGTATACAATCCCAATCATGAGGAAACAGAGACAGAAAGGTAAATAGGGAATGTTTCTAACATTGTATACAATCCCAATCATGAGGAAACAGAGACAGAAGGTCATTGGGGCACGTTTCTAACATTGTATACAATCCCAAGCATGAGGAAACAGAGACAGAAGGTCATTGGGGCACGTTTCTAACATTGTATACAATCCCAATCATGAGGAAACAGAGACAGAAGGTCATTGGGGCATATTCCTAACATTGTATACAATCCCAATCATGAGGAAACAGAGACAGAAGGTCACTCGGACATGCTTCTAACTTTGTATACAATCCCAATCATAAGGAAACAGAGACAGAAGGTCACTCGGACATGCTTCTAACTTTGTATACAATCCCAATTATAAGGAAACAGAGACAGAATAGTCATTGGGGCATGTTTCTAACATTGTATACAATCCCAATCATGAGGAAACAGAGACAGAATAGTCATTGGGGCACGTTTCTAACATTGTATACAATCCCAATCATAAGGAAACAGAGACAGAATAGTCATTGGGGCATGTTTCTAACATTGTATACAATCCCAATCATAAGGAAACAGAGACAGAATAGTCATTGGGGCATGTTTCTAACATTCTATACAATTCCAATCATAAGGAAACAGAGACAGAATAGTCATTGGGGCATGTTTCTAACATTGTTTACAATCCCAATCATGAGGAAACAGAAACAGAAGGTCATTAGGGCATGTTTCTAACTTTGTATACAATCCCAATTATAAGGAAACAGAGACAGAATAGTCATTGGGGCATGTTTCTAACATTGTAT
>JAUMHH010005094.1:0-11371 GCA_032359455.1 Chlamys rubida
AATGTATATGCTAATTGTATTAATTGTATATCTATGTTCTGTACAGCTCTTTAGAGTAGCTTATGTTAGCTAGATAGGGCGCTATATCAAATGTTGTATATTATTAATGACCTTGAATAACAACGATTAGACATTAGTAGACAGAGGTATGCAATATGGTGCTGTAAACGCTTACTTTATTTCGCTTTTTACACCGATTTGTTTCATTTACAATTTATTGTTTCCTTACTTCGAATATCTAGGTTTTATTTTATATACTGTCATAAGTCTAGAGCGGTCTTCAAGTAATATTCTGCAATGTTGATTAAAGATGATTTCATGAAAATTCCTACGACTATCACGCCACGGACAGTGGTACATTTATGACATTTTCAAAACCTTGATAACTACTTATGACAAATTGAGTTTAAACATCAGAATGATTTCTGAAACGTGTTTTCTTCCCCAATGCTCATGAAGCATTATTAGGTAGCGGTCTTGTATTATTTCCGTGCTTTTGTCTGACGGTCAGTGTTAAAACTGAGCTAAACAATAAACGGTTATATTTGTCAATCAGCAAATTTTGTGTCGGTTGATTGTCTATCGATGCCTAGGTAAAACTTGAGCCTTTGGATCATATTTATTGTTTCCTTGTCTTGACCATGTAGTTGTTAATACTATACATATTTTAATTAACTATCATAATCAAATGAACTGGGGCTAGTCGACGTGTCATATTTTACCCCGGACACCCGCTCTAAGGACATGGTCAAAATTCAGATAATTTTGATATTTGTTTACTTATCCAGAACATTTCTGATCATTCATCATATACGTATGTTGCACTCATCAATTTCATGACATTTGCTTCAAGTTCAAAATCAGAATTTGAGAAAAAAAATATCAACTTGTTTCCCAAATGAAGCAATGATTACAAGAATTGCTTGATGCTGAATAACTAAAGACATTTTGTTTTTTCACGATAATAAATAACTGAAATATGTTTTATTTTGCTAGTGATGATATTATGATGGACGTATTGTTACGATTTAGTTATATTTCGTATGCAGTGTTCGTATTAACTCGATGAGTAGAATTTAAACCGGATAAAGTATTGTGTATTTACAAATGTAGCAATATGTCATCTATATATATTAAGATGGAAGATTCCGGCAAGACGTTATGCAGCATCGTACATTTTCAGCCAACAAAAGGGGCAAAATAACTAGTTTAAAGTTTTTTGCACCGACATTATACACCTCAAAGAAAATATTTTCTGTACTTGCCCGATATACTTCGTATATAAATATGATACTAATATAATCAGATTTGAAGGCCTTTGTGTGAGTATTTTACATTATGTTTGAATTACAGAGTCGAGATTTACACTAAAGAAAAGAGTGATGTTTAGAACCATGAGTTATCTAAAGATAAAGTTAGTTTCTTGAAATTAAAAAAGAACAAAACAATTGTTTCAAGTAAAATTGGTGTATTTAACCATTAATTTGAAAATATAAATTTCAGACATTTCACACGGAGATAGGAGTGCTGCGTGCAGAGTGTATGGGACTGATGTACATACACAGTCAACCTTTCTCAACACCTTCAATATTTAAAACAATGCGACTCACACCGGTGACATGGTATTACCGGATATAATCTTTCTATCACGATTGCCTGTTTACATTCGCCCATCATGTAAATAACAACATACAAAATGTACAACATTGAACCTTACTTCCTGGTAGTGGTTTTGTTGTTACTTTATTTTCGGTTCAATTCATATGTCTGAAGGGACGCAAAATATTCATCGTTCTAAACAGATACTTTTTAATAATAAGGTTATCAGATGTGTTCATCTTGTTTTAAGGAGGTGTTTGTTTCCTAGTCAAAGATAATATCTGAAAGAAGTGTTGATATGATAGACTGCTTAATAATGCAATGCGCATTGCTTTGTATTTCATATCACAAGTTCTTGTCCATTAAACTGTGAACACAACTGTGAAATATCAATACAATACACAATGATGGTCACATGTTATAGAGTGTTCACATTACACTGTAAATAGATATAAGCAATCGATTGATTTTTTAGTTCTCTCCTCCACAGTTATCATTTTACCAACTATACAGACAAAATAGAATGCTTTGTTATTCTGAAGGTGTAAATATGATATTTTCCGGGATGCAACATTTGTTTATTGTTTAGTCTGATTTGTAGACAGGAGAACCCTAATCAGATCTCTGTAAAAGACAAATCTATTCATTGATGAGATTTCAAGATATTTTATGAATTAATGTGCATGTCTTGGTCACCTGTTCGTAACAGTGCCTGCGTTTTGACAGTAAACACGTCAACTAGTCGTTCTGAAAAGCATTTTCTGTCGCTTTCCCGTGTTGAATTTTGTTTTTATGGAATACACAAATGCATAATATTCTATTATCCTCGATGAGAGTATTGTGAAATCAGATATTTACTCGCGGCCCAAATATCGTGGTTTTCCGACAAAATACCGTTTTATCGGTACATGAAATTATGAATTACGAGTACACTGTACCCTATTAAACGAAGCTTTGCTTTATTTCAACTTGTAATTACTCCATGGATCTATGAATTCGTGAGTGAAGATCACCCAATAATATCAACGAAATTAAATGCCCACGAAAGTTAGAGATTTCACAGTATATTATAATTACATATGGATGCTGATCGTGCCCACTGTATAATGAGGGATTTACAGTATTTAAGGTTGTATCACTTTTATACAACCATTTAAGATGAAATTGATTCAGAGAATTACGTGCATTTCTTAATCATGAGGCATATGTCCAGTGGTTATTTACTCCAGACCATCGATCTTACCAATTAGACAGTGCTCAAAGAGAATCAATTTATCAATTACTAACACAACTATTTAATCAAGACATCGATAAATAAATCATCAAAAACAAACAATCAATAGATCCATCAATCAATCGATCGAATGATAGACAATCTACCAACTGATCGATACAGAATTGGTACTTTGAACATTGCCGGTAAAATCCGTACTGTTTTGGTATTCGTTTCTTTATGTTGTACTCGCTAGGAGTGAGTAAACAAAATGGCGGACGGTTCGGTAGTTTTAACACTTTCGACTAAATTTTACTGCGGAGGCATTGTTAGGTACACTAGTGAAAATTTACCACAGTTCGGTAGTAGCTCAGGTAGAGTGGCTTACAGACTATAGGTTCAGTTCATTTATTTATCAATCAGTTGATGATTTTATTAATTGATTAAATAATCTTACAATCATTCGATATATTTTACTTACCTATAGTGGAGCGATATCCCAAAATGGTATATTGTATACTATGTGCATCACTCTTTTCTCATCAAAATAAACTTCCTAATCGAAATGACTTTAGACATTATGATAAAATACGGAAAGCCATTGATCTAAAGTTGAAATGAAGGGTTTAAGGAAGGAGTTCAAATCACGTGTATCAGAAAATTAGTCAATTTTAACAAAACTAGAAGAAAGCTATGATCGCCTAACTGACATACCCAATACATTTATTACGTAATATGATCAGAGTAGAGACGACGCATTTATAGTTATGTTTTATAGTAAATGTTCAGAAACTATGTTGACGAAGACAGTGTCTGTGTCAGATCTGAAGGAAACGCATACACGTAATGGTCACCTGTGTTTTCCTCCTGTCTTTCTCGTCTTTTTGTTTGGTTTCTGTTTCGTCTTTTCGTGTCAAGTTGGAAGTTCGATGTCTACGCTGAGGCGTATTACTTTTATTTAATGAAAATGGTAAAAACCTCTTTTATGTTAGTAAAATAACCACACAGCTTTTATATATCTATATATGTGAAATGTTGCCAAACTTTAGCGTGACTATGTCCTTAGGTAGTGTTCTTCGTAGTACCTACATCATATCTCTTACCAGATACTTATCCGTTAAAGGATATTAGTCTTTGTGACCAATTGTGTATTTTATGACAGAACTGCTTCAATTCCCAAATGATTCGTTTTGCGATTTAGACATCTGCTTTAATTTCTACGAAAAAACCCATTATACATATTCTTACGGTACGTTTCCATTACATGTAGCTCTCAATGTGATAAGATAGACAACTCTCTATCTAAGAGCACATTTCTTATTGCAATGGGCGATAACTACTGCTCGACTTTCATGCAATCAGAAATTTAAGTGAATTAAATTGTAATCTGGACAGCAGTGTGCATTTATGTAAATGAAACAATTATTTTTATCCTTATTTAAACACAACTGTGAATGGGTAAACAACTGATTTACTTAAAACATATTTTATTATCCAATCTGATAAAATATCATTTTACATTTCCTACAAACAACTCTATAAAAAAGTGGTTTCATAGACAGATATTTTTAATTCCTTAAGAAGGAAACAAATTATACAGACTCTCTCTTCATGATTATTAGATGATACATACGCGTTTTATCATAAAAAAAATATTTACATTTATAGCCATTAGTAATAATACCTAAACGTTGTAAAGCTGTAGGATATATTAATCAATATGTACCCTAGAACTGGCTCAGGAGTATTAGTAGCAAAACAACTATAGTATGTAAACCTTATAATTGTTAGATTATTAATTAGATACTTATAAAAGTAAAATTAATGTTGGTGAAATAACAATATTCACACAGTGTCAAAAAGTGAAGGGGTGATTATTACACTTCAAACACTTTTCCAATGTGTGGTATAGATACGCCGTGTTGGCTATACTGTTTTTCTAATCAGCTTTAGTACTGTTTTTCTAATCAGCTTTAGTACTGTTTTTCTGATAATTTGAACGCTTTACAGATTATATCATTAACGATTATACAGTACTCCTCTAAATTATTAAATTAATAGATTAAAGGGTTTTGAGCACCTGCTCCTCTCTTTCAACAGTAGTTTAGACAATTTGGCTTTCCAACTGTTTGCCCCCCACCATCACCGATTAATCCCGGAAGGACGAAACAGCTGTTTGATGCCATGTCATTGATTTCTGACATATTGTATATATATAACCAAAGTTTAAAGGTGCAATTACCTGTGTGTGTGTCTGTTACGTCCATCCATTTAGAGAGTATTCCAATTGCAAGTGGTAATTTAGAGGGTATTAAAGATGTCGTGAATTGAGTCTGAGAACATCGTTTTAGAAGTTCTCGAGGAAATGAACTGTTTGAGTCTAATGAGTGAGAAACGTTTAAACTTCAGGATTACTATATGTATTGCTGTTCTATTTATAATGTTAAAATAATATGCATTCCACGTGATCCTTGTTTGCTAACATTAAGGTATATAGCTTCTATTTCATAATGATCAAATTTCGTTAGTGTTTGTAAAAGTACCATTCAACTTTCTATCTTTAAAGAAGTGAAATTTTGGGTGAGCCAGATTTGACATAGTATTCGAGTCTTTGTATTTTTAAAGATCACATGATTTATTATCAAACCCAATATGTGCAGTTTCCCATTTCTGTATTTTGGAGTAAGGCAATGCTTTAAACTGAAACGCATTATCTTATTCTTTCTTTCAAGTACAGGCTTATCTTCCAACTTTTAGCCTCTATATTCGATTTTTTTTTTATATTTGATGTGTACTGTCATCCCTTCCAGATGCGTAATTTTATAATCGAAAGAAAATGTACAATTTTATAGGAAACCATCTATTTGCATTAAGACATTGAGCATGAAAAGGTAGATAACTCTCCTGAATATCGCAATTATAAGAGAATCTGTTTCGTAAGGGAGGCAACTCGTAATAGGACCTGTTGCAAGGACGGTGGTCTAGTTATAAACACATACATTTGCTTTCCATCATCATAGACTGAAGATACGTGAAATTGTGTTTACAAGACATGTAAATGAATATCCGAACGACGAACGTTCCGACTTTGCATTGATATTTTTAAAATTCCTTCTAACTTGTATTTTGCTGTGTCCAACATATGGCGCGATTCCTCCGCTACGTTATCCGTTGCTTGCTTTCTTTGTTTGCTGCTGATGTTACATCTATGCAACCAAGATTGCTCTGTTGCTTCTGTTGCTATATACTATTTTATTTAATTTCTGTCTCGCCGCCACGAAGTAGCGGAAGCGAGACTAAGGTGTTGCTTTTCCGGTGACGGCGACGGCGGCGTCAACATTAAGTTTTTGTGTTTAAGTTAGTTTCACTGAAAGTATCAGTGCTTGACCAACCAAACTTGGACCATTAGTGTATCATCTTAGGTAGTACATCTGAAAACATGCATCAAATGCTAGATGCGACCTACCTTTCATGGTCCATTGACTTTGTCAGCATCTCCAACAACATTAAGTTTTTTCGTTTGAGTTAGCTTCTCTGATATTTGCATTGATGGTCAAAGCGAGGCACAGGCGAGACATATCTTTCCGATCGGCTTGTTCTTCTCCATTACTGTCTTTTCTTTGATGTCTCGGTTCACATTCGTCCTTAAAATCTATATACTCAGCACGACGTTCACTTCAAAGTATAACGAATGCAGTAATATCTCATATCAGACTTTATTTAGGATGCAGTTCTTTAAAACTTCATCTTGTAGACAATCCCTTTGGTTTATGTTGATATTTTGTATAAAACAGATCCAACTATGTGTTATTTTGCATGAATCATAATGAATCACGTTAGAGGTATTGTCTCCCTTGCTTCACCGATTAAGTGTTGATTTGCTATTATTATTTGGTGATGTATCATTAACATAAGATCGAAATGTAAAAACCTTAATACGTCTGTACACGTTAGAGGTATTGTCTCCCTTGCTCCACCAATTAAGTGTTGATTTGCTATTATTATTTGGTGATGTATCATTTACATATGATCGAAATGTAAAAACCTTAATACGTCTGTACACGTTAGAGATATTGTCTCCCTTGCTTCATCAATTCTGTGTTGATTTGCTATTAATTAGTGATGTATCTTTAACCTATGATCAAAATGTTTGAGTTTTCATTGCTTCTTAAAAATGCATAAAATCAACTAGAAGCTTTATTAGCAATTAAAACTGAATTACATTAAAGCATCAGGTACATTTCACTACCCATCCAACCAGACATAACTCCATCAGATACTTTATATCATTTTTCTCATATAATCTTCTATCATTATTTTGTTCATTCTCAACAGTTTCTTATGTACATATTAAGACTATCACTGTAAAGGTATGGGTGTGTTTTCAGCAAAGCTTGTTACGAACGATGAGAAGGACTATGTATAAGTACGTTAATAGATGTACTTATTTCCCAATCATCTCCATCACATATCTTTGTAATCGTGTAATCGATCTGAATAGAATATGGTTAAAACTAAACTAATTAACGTGTCATTAATTATCGCTATTAACTCTTTTGATTATTACAGAACTATATCATACCGTATTAAAGGTAAAATACATTTTACTCATTATGAGTTTGAAAAAAGCGGAAGTCGTCTTATATTAAAACATCATATCATTTAGGGGTATTACACACTTCCCCTACTGCTTTACAGAAGTTAAATCCGTTCAGAATGTCCACCTTTTTGGCCCTAGCATCACCGATGAGTCATATGGCATACTGTTTTCATCTGTGTGTGGTTTACGTCATCCTCGATATCCAGGGGTTACGCTCATTTTCGCTCTTTGCCCCCCTGGAATATGTAATAGCAAAATTGAAGGCAGGCGGCTAGCTATTTGATTGGTGTCAGGTAAAACACAAACCTGACCAATCACTAGGCTGATACTTGTCCTTTGAAGATAACAGAGTAGCGACGCCCGTCTTCAAAGCCAGTAAATTTTGCCGTTACGCGACCGGATATTCTTTTGATGTACATCAAAGGATCAAACTAGTCTTCTCGTCTCATCCACAAGTGCTATGACATATTCCAGGGGTTCTAGTGGTTCTAGTGAGTGCCAACCCTGGATTATTGAGGATGGTAAAGTTGATATTTAATAGCTATTCTAAGACGGTGTAAAATACTGTAACAGTAGAATTTATGTGGCAATCAGTTGAAATCTCATAATCAATGAAAAGTTTAAAGAAAACCTTAAATCTGAGTGATCCATATAATAAATGATTCAGTTTGATATCGTTCTGACAGCAAACTCTTTTTTGATTGGGCACCTTTCTCCAAGGACAATATATCGGGATGTTACTTTTGTATTGCAATATATCGTATTTGTGTTAAGGTTCTGAAGATGTACGCCTGGGAATCTACATTTATTGAGAAGATAAAGAAGATTAGGAATCTCGAGATGAACTTTCTTAAAAAGAATGCCATAGTAACAGCGTTCACTCTCGTTGTGGCCAATCACAGCCCTTTCTTTGTAAGTACACTGTAGAATCCATATAATCTATTTCTGATACCAGTTTGTGTGACACAAAAGGATTTGTATGATATGAGAGAGTGATAACATAGGAATACAACTTAAATGATATTTTGGTTTCAGAGATAAAATTACCTATTGCATGGGGAAATACAATACTGCAATAATGTACAATAATGTATATTTAAGGAACACCTGTGACGTTTACTCGGTGTTCCTATTTTTAGAAAAAGCAGGTTAATATTTACTTTATAACGTCATTTCAAAAGTAACGTCAAAAACTCTCTGTCAAATGGAATATTTCCTTCGCACAATTTGTATATGTCCTATCGTGTTTGATAAGTAACAATCGTTTAATATAACTGTAAAGGGCATTTATTTAGGTACAATGCAAATATGTGGTTAAGACGAAGGTTAAAAATATTTTCCCAGGTCCATAAAACCAAGTATTCACCTCAAAAAAAGTTAAATATTGATAAATACAATTTGTAGTTTGCGATTATCTGATTTCAAAATGGTTTTTCCTAAATTTTGTTAAAACAAGTATATCTGTATAACCACTTACATGAAGTTTTATCAGAGGGATTACGATAACTTAAAATCATAATTTTGTAAATTGTCCTCACAAAAGTTTGATGCTATAAACATAAGACGTAAAATATAAAACAAAAATCAGATCGAAATTTTCCTTTAATATATGAAGAGACGAATTACTATGTGGGGTTAGTAAGGCACGTGCTTTTGTTCCACAGATGAACTTTGCCATCCTGCTGATATACGTAATAGGAGATCCTACCCGGTATCTTGACGCCACCACAGCATTCACGATAGTTTCCGTGGTCAACGTTATCCGGTTCGCAATAGCGTTGTCTCCCTTTGTTATAACTGCCGGTATACAGGTATTTTGAGTTAGGTTAACTAGTAATCTTAATATATATTAACACAGTATATTGTGTACCACGCTAACACTTACATGTAATAGCTCAGTCAATAATTATTGTCTTGAACGAATGTACTTTCTAAGTCATTTCCTTTTCTAACAAACACAAGACTGTTTAATTAATATTAAAAGACTTGAACGGATACATTTTCAAAATTATAAATTTTCCGAGTTAACACAAAAAAATGCTCTAAATAATAATTGTCTTGAACGGGTATGATGTTTACGTCCTGACTTCCCAATTACAGATATTAATATTTCCATAGTTTTGTTTCTATTATAACCGTGGTTAATGAATATTATCAACATATAGATTAATTTTACATTTCCTGACACTGTTCTGATTCCTGTTGATTAGCCTAAGTATAGTTCTGATTTCTACCTTTGACTGTTTCCAGACCCATGTTTCTGTAGGTCGTATCCAGAATTTTCTGTGGGAAGATGATTTAGAACCCGATATTATACATCGTGTCACTGACGGGGGTATGTGTACTGAGGCGTCAATGGTCAAGCCAGACAATTTAAATAATTACCCCTCATTAATCATGATTTCTGTGATAAATATCTTTTTTAACAATTTGTACATTTCACAAGTTAAGGGAAAGATAAGTTAAATTTGATTGGTATTCGACCTGAAAAATCCAAGCATATCTCACAGTGTCATATGATTTAAACTCGCTTATTCATTGTATAATAATAGATAAATAAAAAATACGTGCCTTTGGAATTTCAGTATCATATCCATTTTAATTATTCAGCATGGAAAAAACGAAGTAAAAAAACATATGTTTGTGTAATATTTAGTACAGTATTAGATGTTCAGGCTCTTTAACACAATTATCTGTGATTGTTATTTATTTCAATATACGAATGTCATCCATTTATTTTCCAGAAAATGCTCTGACTATCCGAAACGGCAGATTCACTTGGGACACTGAAGATCAAATCACCACACTGAGAAAGTCTATATAATCTGTTTTATATATGATATTACATTTTAATAAAAATAATTGCCATTATTATATAAATGTTTGTGTTAAAACGATGTAGTATGCATTCGTACCTAATTGAGAATACCATACCGATTTCGTATCAATTCATGTTAATTATATTTTTCACGCATTTTGTGTCAAATTTCTCATCTAATTTTGTCAACTTGTGTTAATACGATGGTGTAGTTTTTTCGTAAAATTAAAATGATAGGTTATTCGTTCGGTGTTCACGGAAAGAATCATTGTTAGTTACCTGATACAAGTATCTTAATTGCAAAATTCTTCGTGATATTTATCTTATTTCTGATTGTGTCTTCGTCATAAGAGACTACACAGTCTTCTATAAATAATTTGCATTCTTTACATTCCAGCATCAATCTCGAAATACCAGAGGGAAGTTTGGTGGCGGTGGTGGGAATAGTCGGTTCAGGCAAATCTTCGCTCATCTCAGCTGTATTGGGGGAGCTAGAAAGGCTTGAAGGGGAGATCACTCTAAAGGTAATGAAACAATTGAATGTGTACTCATTGAATGCAACATCGAATTGATCACTATGTATATACAACTAGTACCATTTTTACAAATGTCTATGTATTGTATATCAAATACATATTTAATGTAAAAATGTCACTTGAAATCATTAAACCTTACCATTTTCAATTCCTTCTAATCCATTATAGTATCTATTAAAACTGTAAACAATTTATGCTATCTGACTTAATGACAAGGCTGGCTAATGCTGACAGACGTTTAAATTAGTTGTATTATATAACTGGCGACCTGTTCGTGACAATTAGAAAAATACCAATTCAATGGGGGAAAACATCAACAAGAAAATTAGATTAAGTACTAAAACTTTGATCGCGCTAAAATGTATATGTTTAAAGTTTCATGTGAATCTGAACATCAACTTGAAGGTTTTAAAACGAAGCAGTCAAATGCTATGATACATACAGTGATATATATTTATGGTTTTTGTATATCGTTACCAGTTATATATAAAAAACATGTATGCTTGCTCTGAAATAAATTTAAACATTTTCTACAAGTATAAATATAATTTAATTGTTATTTAACCAATGACGCAAGTGATATTTTGAAGGTAAATTTAAGTTAA
>JAUMHH010005105.1:0-11370 GCA_032359455.1 Chlamys rubida
GCTGTGTGGTCCGATACGTTGCTGTATCTATACCTGATTTGTATTGTTTCAGTTTACCGGTGGCTGTGTGGTCCGATTCGTTGCTGTATCTGTACCTGATTTGTATTGTTTCAGTTTACCGGTGGCTGTGTGGTCCGATGTGTTTCCGGTCAGAGTCGGTGCCAACTGGTCCTCTTTAATGTGTGCTACCTGGAACGCCACGGACAGCCTCCTGCCCAGTATTAGTAGCAGCAATATGTCGTGCCCATGCATTGCCAAGCAGGCGTCACGTGACACAGGGAGGTTCGCATTGGACCCTTTCTGTAGCTTAGACAATTCTAACGAACCAACAAATTGTGTTTACAAACCTGGTGCTGTTCAGTGCTTTTTACGTATTCAGCAAAGGTAAGCTTACAATAGACTTTTTTATGGGGTTTTTTCAGAAACGTTATGATCTCAAAAGACATTGATGCCGTTGATTTGCAAAGCAGTGTCCTTCCATGTAGACTGTTAATGCCATATAAATACAGTTAAATAGAATTAATACACCCGTGACAACGTCACTAGGGTAAAATACCAACCATTGCCTCACTTGGATGCCTCGTCTTGGAAAATGTAACCCCAGGGCTTTGTGTCCCGGTGCCCGGATATTGTCTTTTTCTATCGACATTTTGGTCCAGTTTCGTTGTTTTGTCTTAACGATTCGATAGTTGCTGTTTAACTCATAGATCTATGTTCTTCACATACTTGGTTTTAGACTTGTTTTAAGTTAAATAATGGTATAGACATTGGAACATTAACGTTGTAGCAGGGTTGTTACTGTTAGGGGGTTACAAATATAAACGGCAGAGTTTTGATGTTGTGTACGTCTGATATGACATTGCTTAAAACATATGATACTTTCTAGACAACGTTTATCGTTTGACGGGAGATAACTCGCAAATGTATGTATTACAAGTTTCTAAAACATCGAGCGGAATATTATTCGGTGTTATTCTTGTGTCATCTAGAAATCATGTACACGTTAGGAGAGACGGAAAGGCGTAAGATATCGTGACACACGATCTTAGAGTAAACATACGAGGTGTCTAGCCCAGCGCCATTTTGAGATGTAGGTCCGGGGGTTACGCTCGCTTTCTGCACCCATAGCATATTGTATGTCATAGCAAAATTAAAGGCTCGGTGTGCGCCACCTTGTTAATGAGACTAGTTCGATCATTTGATGTACATCAAAAGAATCCCGCGGTCACGTAACGGTAAACATTGACAGGCTTTGAAATCGGGTGTTGCTCCTTTGTAATTTTCAAAGGACAGGTATCAGCCTAGCGATTGGTCAGTTTTTTTTTACCTTGATCCAATTTTGCTATGACATATCCCAGGGGTGCAGAGAGCGAAGGTGAGCGTGACCTCTGGAGTATCGAGAGCGAAGGTGAGCGTGACCCCGGGCGTATCGAGGATGATCACAGTGCGGTTCGGTTATATCTAATACCAGTCTAACCAATCCTGTATGAGTCAAAAGACACAATGAACAATGATGAATTCTAAAACAATATTAAGTGGCTCTACCAAATCGCTCTTAAATTCCCAACCACATCACTGTTTTTTTTTATAAACCAATCTGAAAAATGCATCCCAGCCGGTGACGCCACCAAGTTCGTCATATCACATAGGGGTTTTCCCCAGCGACTCGTCATATCACATAGGGGTTTTCCCCCAGCGACTCTCAATCGACATTAACTTGGTGTTTTTATTATGATTTTCAGTGGATCAGGTACCGGTGCTTCGTGCTGCTATGATGAAAGTGGTGATTTGATTGACATTCGCGACAGTAATGGAGGTGGGAGTTCTTTACGCTATACTATTCGATCTCAGGGACACAACGCAGTGCCTTACTTTTCTTTCTTTGAGGAGGAACTTCTTTCTTCCTTACATTGCTGTCAGTATTCTGATGCTGTTGACATGTGCCAATTGTTTAAGGAGAAACGCCCTGCCGTCACGTGTGATCAATATGAACCTCCCACTGCAGGTTTGTGTACTTATTCAACATCAATGAGGACACGTACATGTTGAAGAAATCATTTTGAAACAGTAAACAATAGCAAAATTATTCCCAAATATAGGCCTTATAATGTTACTTTTTGATATGATGTCAGAGTTATGTATTCTTAATTCTTGTCAAATATCGCTTTTCCACAAGTTAAATCATTGTCCTTGTATTAACGGTTGTTTGTTTGATTGAAGCCCAAGCGGTAGGTGATCCACATCTGACGACACTGGACGGAAAAGACTACACATTCAATGGCTTAGGTGATTTCATTTTAGTAGAAGACGACGCTTCCAGTGTTGTAGTTGAAGTCCGTACAGCGCAGGCGCAGGATACGGAGGGTGAGCATACTTTAATGTATCTAAAAAGTCTGAAATCCGGTAAAATAACCATTACTAGCGGTAAAATAACCATTACTAACGGTAAAATAACCATTACTAACGGTAAAATAACCATGACTGGCGGTAAAATTACTATTACTAACGGTAATATAATCATTACTAACGGTAAAATAACCATTACTTACGGTAAAATAACGATTACATTGTACTAGCGGTAAAATAGCCATTACTTACGGTAAAATAACCATGACTAACGGTAAAATTACTATTACATGTACTAACGGTAATATAACCATTTCTAACGGTAAAACAACCATGACTAACGGTAAAATTACTATTACTAACGGTAATATAACCATTACTAGCGGTAAAATAACCATTATTGCGGTAAAATAACCATGACTAACGGTAAAATTACTATTACTTACGGTAATATAACCATTACTAGCGGTAAAATAACCATTACTAACGGTAAAATAACCATGACTGGCTGTAAAATTACTATTACTAACGGTAATATAACCATTTCTAGCGGTAAAATAACCATTACTTACGGTAAAATAACGATTACATTGTACTAGGGGTAAAATAACCATGCTAACGGTTAAATAACCATTAGTGGTGGTAAAATAACTATTACTAACGGTAATATAACCATTACTAGCGGTAAAATAACCATGAGTGGCGGTAAAATAACTATTACTAGCTAGAGGTAAAATAACCATTACTAGCGGTAAATTAAACATTACTGGCGGTAAAATAACCATAACTAGCGGTAAAATGACCATTGCTAGCGGTAAATTAATTTGTTTATTTGATAATATTGTAACATTTGTGTTCCTATTCCAGGTCACTACCAGAACGCAAGTATTTTTTCGGGCGTTGCCATGACGACAAAGGGAGTGTCTGACGTAATTGAGGTACATCGTGACACCAATACTGTGTCACGGATCCTGGTCAACGGCCTTGTTGTCACTAACGAGTTATCTACCTCGGTTACACAGTTTAAAGGTCAGTACCAAATACATGTAGTAGTAATGGACATCCTACTACAGTGTGGACGCTCTCTCCGTATTACTAGTTTATTTTCTTAGAAACTATTTTTACTTATAACCTGAAAAGCTCATTATACATTGTATTTCATTAATCATATACTTCTGAATGGTAGATATTCTGTTGTGACATGTATATTTTACGTAATTTTTGTCACTATTGGCCATTATGATTGGAAGGGGTTTTCTCCCATACTTGCCCGTGAATAAACTTGAAACGCGCTATGACGTCATGACGTCGGCGTTTGAAATAGTTCCGCTGTTTTGACTGTTAAATTTTCATTAATTTTGTACTTATTATAAGATATATTAACTGATATGTTGCAGTTGTTAGATTGTTAAACAAAAATATTGTCAACATTGTGTTTTAAATGGATTTCTGATTTCATGTTCAGGGTTCATCAACCCTATAGAATTAACATAATTGGATCCATGCGCGTCATGGAATACAAGCATATGAAGTTCACGGAGTCTTGACACTGGCATGTTAATTTCGAGGATATGGTCTGTCGACAGGTAAATCTCAACCCTCGGGTAAGAGCTCGGCAAAGCCTCGTGCTAGACAGCCAAACTCTTACCCTCGGGTTGAGATTTCCTCGTGCTAGACAGCAAAACTCTTACCCTCGGGTTGAGATTTCCTCGTGCTAGACAGCCAAACTCTTACCCTCGGGTTGAGATTTCCCTGTCCACGAACCAAACCGATGTAACATTATATTAATCTATCAAATAGAAATAATGGATATGTACTTTTCCTCCTCCGTTATTTTCTTTGTAAGCAGCATGTCAGTCAGGCCTGGAATTACTCTGTCCAGAAATTCCGTCATCGGGGTAAATAAGTCACTGTCCTCCATGTCAATGAGAAATGGTTTGCCATATCTGAAAACAATATGGATGATCATCATAACGAATGCGATGATAATTTCCATTACACTTAAATGGTCGCTTACAAACGCATTGTCTAGAACAGCTAAACATTCCTCGGGTCATATGGTGTTTAACATCTATATTTTATTTTACAAAGAAAACTTCAATGAAAAGGTTATTGTTATATATATATTTGGAAAAAAGATCGAAACTTTTCTTTGATACGAACAAAATTTCATAATGAACTTTTTTTCTTTTCTTTTTTTCAGAACACGATCTGGTAGAAATCGCTACCGTTAATAATTTTTTTATAATTAACTGAGGAGCTCACCTTATACTCCCTGATAATAAATACCTGAACGTCCTGATAATTCCTCATTTATACCTGAGCGCCCCTAATAATCTAGTAATTACCTGAGCGCCCCTAATAATCTAGTAATTACCTGAGCGCCCCTAATAATCCCTTTCGGATCATCTCGGCTTCCATCTCATGCTGGTCCATAACTCGGAGAACGTTGATATTTCGGTACTTGACAAAAGTGCTGAGGACTCCCGAAGGATTCACAATGTAAGGCCACCTGCAGGTCAATTGTATCATTTGATCATTTTAAGCCTTTCGACCCATACATTGATAAAATATCTTTATACATTAATATACGCCAACAAAAATAACAACAGAATGACTAAGTGTCAACAAACACCTTAATTCAAGTTAAAACAATATGGCAAAATATGAACGAAGGAAAATTGACAACCAGGCCCTTGAAAAAGTAAAATGATAATAAGACCAGGTGTTCCGGGAGGGTAAGCGTCTTCTGCTTCATCAACGACAGCCACCTTGTAAATCTGGGTCAAATTCAAATAATGTCATGACATCAAATTAAGACCCGGGGAAGTGACAACGAAAGAAGGCACAGATGATATGTGTTTTTTGGAAAGGAGCCCGGACGACTCCAGCTGTCGGCCAACGTGGTCTTTTGTAAGACATGGATAATGATAGTGACTACTTTATCTTAAGGAGCTATGCTGCATTAATGCGCATCATATCTCTTTTTATAAATGAGTTCCTCAGCCGTGAAAAATCATTTATGAAAGGAACGGTTCGAACACGATAAAGGAAAGCGCTAAAATCGTATATCTATGTACCGTAAAGCGCGTTAGAGTGTCTTATGTTAGCTAGATAGGGCGCTATATCAAATGTTGTATATTATTATATCAGATTTAATGTCAAATGAACGTGAGTTTATGCTTGAGATATGTTACATCCATCGTCTAAGCATCTTTCTAAACATTTTTCTTCAGGTTTGTAAATATGGAATGTAAAAAGATTCATGTAGCACAACCAATCATTGTTTATATGTGACGTTTCGATGACTATTACGGTATGTACTCTGTCACCTTCATCAGACAAATGACCAGTGAAGTGTATATACACAAAGGTTTAAACTATGTACGAGTTGTCCATGCAAATCGATGTGGATGCTCTTTACGCGACACTAGCGGATGTCTTTAGTGAAGACCCCAGGAAACACGCTACAGCGTAACGGTAAAACCGACCGGCTTTGATGTTTGGTGTAGCTCCTCTGTAACCCTCAAAACATGTATCAGCCTTGTGATTGGTCAGGTTATATACCCAAGACCAATCAACTAGCATACCGCGAGAATTCGATTTTGTCATGATATATTCTAATGGAGTAGGTGTACCGAGCACAGGGACGTGATAATTTGTTACAGCTATATTTGGGCTTAAACTAAGGTGTTTAGAGTAAGTGTACATGTTTGGGGAGTTTAGATCAATTTTCGGTAAAAATTCAACTGCAATGTTGATCTAAGTCCCCCAAACGTGTAAAATTACTCACGCCTTAGTGTTTGTCTTACTATAGCTGTAACAAATTCGCATGTCCCTGTGGTATCGAGATCGTAGCATTAAGATGCCTCTTTGGAAAATATCTCCAAAGCCATGTTAACAGTTGTTAAGATTAATCACCTTGGGGACTTTTTAATGATCTCTTCAACATCTCCGAGTAGAAATTCCGGAATACTTTTCACGCTCATCTCTATTTCTGGTAACGCCTTCGGTTTTGGTGGCTCTGGAAAAATAAAAAAAAACTTTACACTCAATAACAGTTTTACACACGAGTACACCGAGAAGGTTGGGACGTGAGGAACCGATTCAAGCATCACAGGGAGGACTACTTGGGTCCTCTAGTAATGTTCCGTTCTGAAGTCGATTTTTTTTGTGGTATAGAAATGCTGCGCATTTTTACACGTTGAGTAAGTTAGCGGTAAAATATTCACACGCGGATAGGTATATGTAGATATCTTTAGATTTCAAAACCAATTTCCACACTGCGACCATTTTAAAGAGTCACACGCTCTATCGACACGCGAGATATTCCATATATGTCTTATTATATAAAGAATAGGAAAACAACTTTACTATATATATCAGAAAAGTCTTGCAATCATTCACTATTACTCCCATTGCCGTATTTTTACATTCTAAAAATGCAATCATCAGTCATCGAACTTAGCGCATTTTTGTTTGTAAATTGTCATTGAAACTAATATTGACGGAACGGCGCTCTTATAATCATGGTTACCTAAGCGATTGATTCGGAGCTAGTCACTATTGAAGCTATTTGAAGAGGGCTGCCAAGCGTCACATTGACAAAAGCAAAAATGGCGTCCTCACTAAACCATGTGTATAATCACGGAATTAGATTATATCTAAGTCCGTGGGGTAGTACGTACTTTATATATTTATCTAAATATTGACACATTAAAGTTCAAGTTCTTTATTACTTTTTAAATTATTAATTTTAAAGCTCATCAGTACGCCATACCGTGCAAACAAGATATAGATATAAACACAAATTACACTGACGGAATGACAAACAGTGTGAGGGGGTACATAGATATAAACACAAATTACACTGACGGAATGACAAACAGTGTGAGGGGGTACATAGATATAAACACAGATTACACTGACGGAATGACAAACAGTGTGAGGGGGTACATAGCATCACTTCAGAGCATCTGTCCTTTACTTATTAGCGTAAAAACTTCGAGAGATTTACTTTATCTTTCGTATCATTATTTTATTTTTCTGATACTTTTAACACACTTGAGCTTGGATTATAATAGTTTTGTAGTATTTATTTCTCAAGTTCTCGTAAAAAGGACTCTTTAATACAAAATGGAATCCATCTTCTATACAATGTATCCTCTGACTAGGAGCAATACTATTTATATATCTGTCTGTTTCGTTAGACTCCCTTCTGTCGGCATTTACGGCAAATGCAAACGCAAAATGGAAAGGACATGTCATTCAATGAAAGTCAACTAAAAGCAGTTCCGTACTTATATATCCCCCCCCCCCCCCGTACTTATATCCCCCCTCCGTACCTATATTCACCATTTTTATATATTCATCATAGTATCGTATAGATAAGAGAAATAAGAAATAAGTTTATTTAGACTCGGGATAAATCCAGATCATTTATCTGTATTGCGTTCAATAAACAGAGTATTCATTTCCACGTAAGTGTCAATAGTATTCAATTAATGATCATGACGTCATAAAAAATGCAATCCGCTAAACTGGCGGTAAAAATGCGGTTGAACTGTAGAATTACCGGTAGTCGCCAGATTGACACACGTTCGTTTTAACTGACCGGGACACTGGTAGTGCACACAAGTACACTTGGGAACCGTCGGCAATTTCCGTAAAGGAGAAACAAAAAATAAGGTTCCAGATTGAAAACAACTATATAACTCGGCTTACAATGACACATTTCGAATATTTATTTCTGTAAGAAGTATCGGTAACCTCATTTGATTGGAAATTATATTGATGTCGCTTTTATCCAACTTTGACGTGTATATGTTGATATCTGATGCATGTAAATACCATACCCTGCATTAAACCATTTTAGGTCTCTGTGGGGTATATATAATTTAGGTCTCTGTATAGTATATATAATTTTAGGTCTCTGTGGGGTATATATAATTTCAGGTCTCTGTAGGGTATATATAATTTTAGGTCTCTGTGGGGTATATATAATTTTAGGTCTCTGTGGGGTATATATAATTTTAGGTCTCTGTGGGGTATATATAATTTCAGGTCTCTGTAGGGTATATATAATTTCAAAATTTAAAACATGATATAACGTTGGTGTTTGAGAAACCCTGACACCACTTTTTAATTTTATCAATCCAAGTTGTTTTAAATAAATTTCCATTGCTATTAATGTTAAACTGTATAACTTGGCTTCCCTTCCGAGAAAAAAGGTTAGATAAACAAATGATTAACGTTTATAAGACATTGCGAAGTGACTTCAATAACAAATGAAATTTCGCGACCAGAATATATTGATTTATGCCTCGGGTATGTAGAGATAACACCGCGCTTATCGATTTTGGTGTCGGATTTTTAAATCTTACATATTTAGACAAACCCGGGCCAGTGACGTATACTACTATCGTTTATATTGAGCAGAATAGCGTTGATAACGTGTATATTAACCAAGTAGTATTTTTACGCTTATTTCTCACTGTGTTTCAGTTGGAAGACTCAATAGTCAATTCAATTATAAAAAAATCTGTTTGCTTAATTGGTGTGCACTTTGTAATTAATGTAATTAAATAATTCCATTTCTTCATTACTCTAACAAATTATACGTATAGAGATGATATATTCATATATATTTACAATATATACATGTATACAAAGTATACAGTAGTAAAAATGACAAAATACAAAGAAAAATAATAAAGAGGACACATATAATTGTATATTATTAAAGTAACAATTTATATCGAAATTCTTTTACTCGTTAACTTAGAGCAGTGTTAATGTTCAATGTTTATAAACTACTGATTACCCATGTGACATACAGAAATAGGTCCTGTCATCATCGTACCTACCTTCAGCTGGCTTGGCCTGGGGTGGGGCCTTCGCTCCCCCTGCCCCCTTGGCTGCCCCCGCGCCCTTGGCTCCCCCCGCGCCCTTGGCTCCCCCCGTTGACTTCGTCCCACCAGCAGTTTTCGTTGCAGGCTTTGCTGCCGTTTTCGTTGCAGGCGATTTCTTCGGAGGCATGATTATCTGTCGTCTGCTCTGTGAACGTGTGTAATTATATAAAATCCTGGGTGTCGTCTGATCTGGTAGGACAAACCTACTACACTATTAATACTGACGGTATTAGGTTTTCCCTTCAAGTGAATCTCCCTGCCGAATGTCAACTATCGGTTTATTTTGTGGTATTTCCTGAGTGACTTCCCATTGCGTCCTTGTTATATTACTGACCACGCATATGTTTTGAAGAGATTAACGGCATTATATTATACGTGTATATACTTGTGCGTGTCTGTGTTTACCTGTACACGGACGATCGATCCTACAGATCGGTTTGAGTAATTTAGGTACAAGGGGTTTTCCGTTCGAAGGACTAGAACTGAGGAGAATGTTCGGTCGCTTTATCTAACGGTTGATATCTTATTGATTTAATTAACGGCTATTTTCGGATGACTTTAAACGTAAATTAGGGAAGGTGTTAGTGGGTTTTGCCGGACTGACCAACCATTACGAGTAGGTTGACCACACCGTGTGTTTACCCGTAACTATGGACCCACGTCTGTAAACACATGTAAACACATGGGGTTTAAATGGTGCGAGTACCTTCAATGACAATACAAATACTGAAGCCACGGGGTATAATAAAGTTATACGTGTATTCATTTGGATCTTAAAAGAATACATGCGTCAAAAAGAGTAAACTGTCATTTTGGGAAACTCGATCCGGTCTGAAAGTTGGGGAATCCGTTTAGTACTTTATTTCCCAGGGGAAAATGAATCGAAAAGCCCACGGTCATTTATAAGATTAATCATTTAATGCATTCTGCATGTATATGAAAAACACTTCATTTTCTTTTATTTTCATTAAAGTGAGGAAATAAATGAAAAAGATATATATATTATTTAAAATCATCTTTAAAACATCTATTTAAGTTCTAATGATGTTAAGTAGAAAAAAGACTGTCTTGACAAAACCATTCATGTATATGTATATCATTATTATGTATTATATGTTTTGTACCTGTAGTGTATATGTATATCATTATTATATATTATCTGTTTTGTACCTGTAGTGTATATTAAGTTCACGTATTGTCATTTTATGGGCTCCGAAGATTTTCCGCAAAATTGTTGTTCTATTTGAAAGAGGAAAAGCGTTTGATATGTTTTTCAATACCAAAGAATTTTCAAATTGTACCTAAACACCATAAATTAAAGAAAAACGAGATATAAGTACTAGATGATAATACAATCGATTTCAGACTTTGCAGTTGTGGCTATTTAAATGTTGGTACATATAGTCTCGCCAATACTCAAAACGTACTTATATTGCTTTATCAGTGGTGTATACTAGTATCACTCTTATGTTAAATACATTTTTTGAGCAAAGTAACAAGAACCGTATCAAAATAGTGCTTAAAAATACAGAAAATTAATTAGAATTGAACTTTGATAAAAACAATATCAACGTTATATATACTAGTATCGTTCTTATGTGTTATACCATTTTGAGCAAAGTACCAAGAACCGTATCAAAATAGTGCTTAAAAATACAGAAAATTAATTAGAATTGAACTTTGATAAAAAAGCAATATAATAAATAACATTGGAGCCGATGCGGTGCTCTTAAATAATTGTCCTAAAACTTGATTGAAAGTGTTTTTGAATAACGTTTTGTATTATGAAATTGATATTAAATTAACGAAAATCAGATAGTAGAATAAAGGCATGGTGGAGCTGCTCGTAGTACATTTTTTATGACACATCTTCCACCTAAAACAAGTATTTTATCTCAGACAATGACAATGACAATGACAATTGTTTCATCTCATAAACAATACATTGTAGAGAATACATATATACAAATGGGTGACAATAATACATGGTGGAACAGGATTGACATAAGTATTGTAAAATTAATTATGTCATTAACATCGGTAATAAATTTAGCCAATGATGTCAATTCATGTTGTGTTACATAATTGAATAATGTATGATATTTAAATGTGT
>JAUMHH010005127.1:0-25956 GCA_032359455.1 Chlamys rubida
ATCAATCAACGTGTCTTTATTTATAATGGTCTAAGATTAAATCAACATGTCTTAAGTTATAATGATCTAAGATTAAATCAACATGTCTAAAGTTATAATGATCTAAGATTAAATCAACATGTCTAAAGTTATAATGATCTAAGATTAAATAAGCGTGTCTTTAGCTATAACGACCTTAGAAACAATCAACGTTTCTGTAGTCATTATGACTTCAGACAAACTAAACGTCTCAATGAATTTAAAGTAAACTAGAAAATTCACACTAACTAAGGACAAAATCGAAATTAAAATTAAACATAAATAGACAATTAGATGAACTTAGATGACATATGCAGAAATCAGATGACTTCATGAAGCTCACGAACATTTAGCTAAACGTCAACAAAAACAGAAAATGAAATAAGGAGGTACTGATGCAAAAATATCAAGAACCTTCATTAAACATCATTTGCAAAGGATGAATCTAAACTGACACCTAAATGTTTAGCTATCCTGACTCGATAGTAGCACAAGCTGATGGGCTTCGCTCAACAGCTGAAAAAATAAAATAGGAATAAGATCCTTCAGAAAGGGAAGTTAGTGATGCACCACATGTGGTATCCGCCGTGATGTTTCTGATGATGCAATCATATAGTTCATCAACGATCAAACAATGTGAAAAAAGCTCTTTTATCCTTGCAGTTATTGAAGTTTCATATTTGACGGTGTAAATAAAATCTGTTCAGGTATAATTTATTGGCTGTGTATTTTATTAGCTTACAGTCTTTGTTTATGCAGAATAAATTATATAGCAAGGACTCAGGTCTTGGAGTAGCGAATCAAAGGTGGAATCTGGAAAAGCAGGGATGTAACTACTGAGAAAAGGAAAGTCAATGATCATGGAATTGATGTCATGACGTGATGCTTGGTAATGGGTTGACCATTATTGTATAGATGAAGACTTATGTCAAGATATAAAACTGAGGAATGTGGTGTCTAAGGTGTCTTTAATGTCAAGGTCTGGATTAAACATAGTTTAATAAGAATCATTAAAATTGCTATTAATGCAAGGACACAGCCATATAAATATAACTAGTCTGAAGAACTGAACAAGTGTCTTTCCTCAGTTGTATCAACTTGGCTTCTGGTCGCTAAAAGTTCAAAGTTAAGGAATAATTACTTACAATGAGTTGAAATATCACAATTTTACCAAAACATGTTGTCTTTCAAGAACACGTATCACATAGAATATGTTTTGTAGTTGTATTTCAACCATGGTGGTTATTTTTTCAGTCGTGATTGTTGTATTTCAATTTTGAGAGTACATTTCTGTCCTGAAACTTTTATACCTGTCCTGACAATTATTTTTCAGTCCTGATGATAGTATTTCGGTCTTAATATTTGCTTATCTGCCATTATAGCTGTGTTTCGATCCTTACAGCTGTATTCCAGTCTTGTAATTGTATATCTGTCCCATACGTTTCTGTCCTTGTAGTTGTATTTCTGTTATTTCTTCACTGTTAGCTCCTGTAATTAGAGGTAAACAGACTTTAAAAATCTTCTTCTCAAGTTCGGTTCAAAATTAAAACTGTGTTCGTCGTCATTTTGCAATGGCTATGTGTGCAAGTTTTGATTAGTTAAAATTTGTTCAAATCTGATGCTACCTGACAGATCACTTTTGTCCCGCAACATAATGGAGAGGGCATAGAGTGTTAACCTTAATCAATCGGTTCGTCTGTCGACATTTGAGTTAGACTAGTCGTTTTTGAATTAGAAGTACATCTGTCATTAAACTTCATATACCCGAAAGATAACTTCACCACTATATATCAAATATTGGTCACTGTGACCTTTCTTTTCTGTTTCTCTGATTTTGGTAGGACTTTGCATTTAGCAAGACTTTGAGATCAGCAAAAATTCTTTGACGAGACTTTGCATTTTGCTCCATCTCTTTTACGAGACTTTGCGATTTGCTTCATCTCTTCGACGAGACTTTCCATTTACCTCTCTCTCTCTTTGACGAGACTTTGCGATTTGCTTCATCCCTTTAATAAGACTTTGAGATCAGCTCCATCTCTTCGACGAGACTTTGCATTTACCTTTTTCTCTTTGACGAGACTTTGCGATTAGCTTCATCCTTTTAATAAGACTTTGAGATCAGCTCCATCTCTTCGACGCGACTTTGCATTTACCTCTCTCTCTTTGACGATACTTTGCTATTTGCTTCATCTCTTTGATAAGACTTCGCGTTTAGCTCGATTTCTTTGATGACCCTTTGCGAGTAGCTCCATTTCTTTAAAGAGATTTCGCGTTTAGCCCAATTCCTTTGATAACACTTTGCGTTTAGCTCTATTTTCTTGAATAGACTTTGCGTTCAGCATCATGTCTTTGATGAGGCTCCATCTTTTTTATGAGAATTTGAGTTTAGTCCCATCTCTCTGATAAAACGTTCCTTTTGGCGCCATTTCTTTGAATACAATTTGCGTTTAGCGCTGTTTCTTTTATTAGACTTTAGCATGAATATTTTATTGTTCACAATTTTTTTTATATTTTTTATCATTTTTTACTTTTTCTCTTTCTTAGTTCCGTTCACTGTGAGATACTATTTCACCCCAGTACTGACTGTCTATTAGTCATAATCAAATATTCTTTTATAAAAGATGATTTGATTCGATTACATGAATTCTATTGCTATGTTTAAGCATGGACAAAGAAGTGGAATAAACCATTTCTTTGATAGAAGATTTTTAATTTCCGATAAAATCTTGTTTCCAGTTTTTAATTAACTTTTATTCTGCTAAATAAAATAATATTATTGAAATAAATTTTACTTTTTTATTGTATTTTCTCAGTAAATGGCTGACTGTATAATGAAAAATCTCTTCTATACATATATTTTCGGATTAAACAAACCGGATTTTTTCAATTAAATGATACAAGATTAATTTATTTTTTAACAGTTACATGTGTAGTAAATTTGTTGATAACACACATATCATATTTGTGGTTATTTTTGTTTGAAATATGTAACATTACATTTTCCTTGTGAGTTGATTTTTAATTAAACCATAAATGGATTAATTTAATAAAAAAAAACATCCACATATATTGCTATACCTAAAAATAATTTACTCTCACGATCTTACGATGCATGCTATGTTAATAAAATATTTCGAATTATAATACTTATACTTAATTTTAATTTACCTTTATATAGATGTGGGATACAAGGAAACATTGTCAAGATCAAATGTGAGAGCACTTACAGTATATATATTGTTGATTTCAATCTCAGGAAATCATTTCATTTTAGTATAAAAACATTACCACTACCAACATTTTATCATTTTATGTATGCTACATTAAATGTTTAAACGCCTTTATGTAACTGAGTCAATCAAACTAGCAAACAACAAACAGTCATTAATTCTAAAATGTTTCAATAACATTTTATTCTAAAATGTAATGTTTCAATAACATTTTTTTAAATGCATTTTAAGACATAATGTCCTTTGGAATTTACTTATTATTACATATTAATGGTATTTGACAATGAAAGTTTACTTGATCTTTTTTTTAAATATTGTATAAATAATGCAAATTACTTGCTTTTATATTGTATGCATCACAGCTGCTTAATTTAATAAAAAGTGAGAGCAGTTTAAATAATATTAAATCGGTCTTATCGATTTAAAATATTCAGAAGTGTCAGGATTATTTTTAGATTACATCATATATGTATTGCTTTTTATCACTGAAAAATATATACATCATATTACACGTTTGGATACTAAAGTAAACCCCTATTAAACGTGAATCAACTTTCAAGTTTCTTATTTGCTTTTACTTGTTATTTTTGTTGAAATAAAGACCGTAAATTTTTTTGTATCAATTAGGTTAAATTTGGTTACAAAAACATCCAAGATACCTTGTATGTCATGAATATTTATGAGATAGTAAATCTGTTCAGTCGACAGCTGCTTGGATTGTTGACGCCCCCGGTTAACCTATTGGCTAAGGAATAACTCATGAATATTTACTGAATACAGTGTAACCATAATTCAATGGGCGGGCCTTAAATGTATTTGTTACGACAGAGATTATTATTGAGGAAGTGTACAATATGAAATAAATGCAATGGTCGAGAACGGAGCTCTTCAGCCATATTTTTGAAAGGAAAGTTAGTTAAATTCATATTGTGAATATCTATTAACATAAGTGCAGCTTCGCTCTGTTGTTTGTGATTTTGGAGGAAAAAAAATAACATGAATGAACAAACGATGACCTTTTAGGACCGCCTCTTGACCTTAACATCTCAGAACGACACGGGAGGTTTATCCTTTCTCAATATCAACAGGATATGATCGGTACCTTTTTCAAATCTTCTTAATAAAATCTCGATAATCCATGATAATCCTTCCCAAATATGATAAATGCTTTGTATAATGGTAAATATTGTTTAACAATAGTAAAAATATCACAAATGAAAATATTTTTTTAAAGTTATTATTTAAGTTATTCGAATCGTTTTTTCTACATAAGACTTGCTCGACTCGGTGATCATTATTTATGGTTACATATCTACTTATTTATGTTTATGTCATACATACCAACATAAGCTATACTAGTCATATAAAATATTCTAATAATGTAAAGAATTTAAATACTTGTGGACATGACCTTATTTCTCAGTCCTACCGGATGTTGTACAAGTTGCAAAATAAGATACAGTTGTATATAGGATGCACATAGTCAAACGGGTTTTATAAGGTCATGGTGTCGTTCTGTGTCGACTTCATAATGTAAGCTTGTACTGGAGCATGCTATGTGTATTTGGATAAGTACAGGCGTATAGATAAGCAGGCGATTTTCGAAACCAGTGAACCGTAACGGCTGTAATAGCGATTGTTTGTAGCTTTTTTTATGTACGTGTGAATATATCGTCAACTTGACCTGGAAACCACCGAGAAAGCTACACAGCTCGCTACCATAGTAACGGAGAGAAATGCACTATTTACCCTCGACCTGGCTACCGTAGAGAATTGACCCTTGACCAGTTCGTGAGGTCAAGCTTTTCTGGACCATGTAAAACAACACAGACCAGGCCTACCTGGGACATCGCTTTCACAAAGGACCGGGGATTTCAGTGGAACACAGGCGCCTGTGACCTGTTGAATGTACGCATCTCATTCACACACATCGCGGTGTCTCTCGACGTGTAAGCAAGTAGCTCCGCCGCTTATCGCCTTGGTCTGAAGATGTGATGGTCAGTGATAGATAGATGACCTAGTAAGAGAATGGTCATCTCGCTAATTGACCGCTAGCTGGCCTTAGGGGGAGGATAATGGAAACAACACCACGGACTAAGGGGTGAAAAGACACTGGCAGGCATTATAATGTTTGGGATATTGAAATGAAGTGTTTCTTCGTCTGTGGTATATAATATATAATACAAGTTTTAACTAAACGCCTGCAGGCATGCAGTTAGTGTAAAACCAACGATACTGTTCAAATAATCTTCAAGACTCGAGGAGTTATATCACTGGATAAAATGAACATGTATGTAATGCATCTACAAGCCTCTGGCCCTGACAGACCAAGCTGCCGATGAAGGCAGTGCGATGGACGACTATGGAGGTGAATTCAGCTTTGTATATTCTTTGCTTGCATATATGTAAGCTCACTGTCTCATAGAATTTCCCCTCTGGTCCTCGATGCCATTTCCTTATGGCTCCAAATCTCCTTGTAGATACAGTAATCCTTGCAGCGCCATTATTGTATAGCCAAACAGCTGATTTCAACTTTGTGACTCCATGGTTAGGAGAGTTACCACATCCTTAAATATGTTTGGTGGAGCGGCGCTGCACCTTGATCGATTTATTTCCATGTAAACTGCGTAGAAGTTGTATCACACAACCGTTAGTAATAGCATCATACTGATATGTAAAAAATGTAGGTATCAGCAGAATTTTAGAACTCTTTGATCATCTGACCACTAGTGTCGTCCATTGCTTCTTCAACTATAAACATCATAAGTGATATATTTTAATAGATTAACATGTGTTACGTAAAGGACATCATCATTTATCTGTTGGCTTTGCCTTATTGCCGAGGATGACGTCGCGACGATTCTATGGATCGCCTCTACCGAAATGTGCCAACCTTGTTTGCACATGTCACTTACAGAGGTAGCACGATATTTAAGATGTGTATATATATAACATATATACATACAAACACAGCAATAATACCCTAGATTGAAAGAGTAGTTACACTTGTAAGTCTTCGTTACAAGATTTGAATGTGACCTTTAAAATACCACACTAAATCACGTTTTTGCCAGCTGACCCACCAAGGAGATGTTTACATTAATGAAACATTTGACGTCGAGATAATATTCTGGGTCACACTAGATAAATATTGCATTATATAACGGAAGAGAGGTATGACATACTCCTTAATTTATAACCAACGTAATATGACGTCCTCTGTATGAAAAACAAATTCTTAGAATATAACACAAAATCACTGGTCCAGCGCGAAATAGTCATTATAAACTAAAACGGTCACTAGTACAAACATGGCCGCTCGGAGTGGGGGTAAGTTGGAGGATAGCTGGGTTTAGCACTCGGGTAAATCGAATTCACGTTTAGTAAACAATGTCATATATTTTTATACTTTGTTTATACTTGCAGCACCAAAAAAATACAATTTCAACAATGTTTGTTAAAAAACATGACAATAGTTATATATTGATTTTTTTTTCAGGAGGAGGACGAAGGAGGGGCAGATGTAAGTGGTTCAATGTTGCTAAAGGATGGGGATTTGTAACACCTGATGATGGTAGCCAGGATGTCTTTGTTCACCAGGTAAGTCATGTTGCTCTCCCTTCTTTTCATACACCAATTATACATACTCAAAAATATATACCTGCAATTAATTATTGGAATTAATTACCTTCAGTGTTTTGGATATTTTATTATCATTGTTGTATTCAACCAGTTTTTATAACATTTATAAAATTGGGACATGTGTGTGTTAAGTGGAAGTTCACAAGAAAGTGAAAGGCATTTATTTTTATAAATCACACTCTATACTTGGGCTGTCATTTTAGATATATGTATTTTTTTCATTGTCTGAGATACATTTCAAACTAAATTAAACTAGTATCTTTTGTTCTTCATAGGTTGTTGTGTAGCATATATCTGGAAAAATTCTCTCACAATAACATACCAATGTTACCTTTTAAATATACATTGGTTTGCTAATTGCAAATTTTGCCCTAAGTGTTTACGGCTTAAATGTTTAATTTCTATAAAATGTAGATAACAGATATTCTCATCAAGCCCTTTGAATATCGCAAACATTATTAATTACATATCCCCGATGGTTTGAGTGTTAATATCAATACACATTTGATGTACAATGAATACATTTCACTGTATAAACACACGTTGGAATTTGCATTTATCCTATTTTTGAAAATTAACGTTGCAGCTTGAATAATTATATATCCAGTGTAAACGCTATTTGTATACATGTGCTATGGTTCAAAAATAATAAATTGTTCAGCAATTATGATATTATGATTTTGGATACGTATCAAACACTCAAAACTTTTGACAGTATAAAATACAGTAATTTGTGTTTATGAAGCTAACCAAGATTGAATTTGTAACTTGCTATTAGCTATATTTCTTTTTTCGATCAGTAATATGTATTTTTTGTTGATTTATCACATCACAAAACAATGCTTTAAAAAGCTAAAAGCGAAACATATATAACTTCAAAAAGTTTATATTTATTTACAAGTTAAAGTTACAAATAAATTATCAAAACACATTGCAAGTTTAATGTCCTAGTGTAACAAATTTTACCAACATGGGACTACATTTAGTTTTAAGTTAAAAATAACTACAGGTTCAATAAACCAGTTTGTCTGTACCCTCTTAAAACTGCTACACACATAGATCTCAATGTATTTTAAGTAAAAAGAGGAAGTCCAATGACCTCGTTTGCTGCCGTATAAATAGCATAAGAATGTTTATGTGTGTGCTTGTGCCATAAAGATAACCCTTCTATTCACTGCCCTACATAGGTCCCCTACCCAACACAGGCCAATCCTCCCAAGCCCTCCCTTGTACGATTGCATACCTGGTCTGGGACACTTTCAGTAACAGAGGAAATTTGTACTGTTAGATATCACGTTTTTCTTGCAGCAAAATGTTTTTGGTATGTTAAGGCGATCAAGTTGTCAGAGCAGTATGTTTTATTTTTAAGTGACAGTATATTATACAACAAAATAAGATTAATAAATATTTGGAAATCCCAGAGGTCCCTTGACAATGTAAAAGTTCACTGTGTATCTCTAAATGATCCTGTCCAGTCTTTGGGTTAATAAAAGGGAAATATATGTTTACGAAGTGAAAAAATAAAAATATGCAAAATTGAAAATAGTTCCCTTACGAATTAATAGATTTGCTATTTCTGTATTTGTGTTCCTTTGAATATTACTTGGAGAATATCTGTAATTACTATTACTATATAAAACAATTGGAAAGGAATTGGTATATAAAATATGTCCATTTTGTGATATATGAAAATATGATCTTAAATATATTTATATGTTTGTAATAAACTTGTACTATTAAATCTAGACATTTTATTAAGTTTTATAATATTTTGATTTATTTACATTGTTGATGAATGTTAAACTATGAAAACGTTCATTTCTGCAGATCATTTCATTTCAATGTGAGATGTTTCCCGAGTGTTGATTTGATTTCATATCAAAGGGGATACTTTAAAATACATTTGATGTTGCTGAAACGATTAATGGTTAATCTCAAGTGCTGCATTAATTTTCATATAAATCATATAACTATTGAATGAGCTAGTAATAAACGTAACTGTGGATGGATTAAGCCTATCAACAGTAAGGTTAGGAACTCCTTTACATCATGTAATCACATGTAACTCATATATAAATATGTAATGTATAAATCACTATATATATCACTGAAATCAAAGAATGAATAAATAAAAAAATAAACCATCAGTGACCAATCAAATCGATGATTATAAAGGTTATCTGTGATATCTGACCTCGGTTAATTTAACAAACAATACAGCAATTAAGAAAACTTATAAAACAGATTGTAAACTGACTCTCTAATTCACCATTGTTCCTTTAACCAGAAACATAAACTATACAGCAATGTTTGTGTTAAGATACGCAGTGTTCCTCAGCGCTTTCGAGCCTATTTACCCCCTTGAAGCCCCCCTTACAATACGTCAAATCTTTACTATTACTCCCCTCTGTTGTTTGCACATGTGTGATGATCCTCTGTTCGACTTTGTATGGAGAATTTTGCTCTAGTTGACCTGGCAAGGCCACACCGGAAGTTGAACGGCCATGCTTAAGGGTCTAGCACGGGTCAAACAAACTAAAAGGACCTACTTACACACTAAAGTAATTTTCTATCCGTGTTAAAAAGAGGGCAGGCACTGGCTTAGCAATTGTAAAAATAAAACGAGAAAATCTTACCTGCTCAAATTACCGTTCTCAGGAATATGAATCATTCCATTGTATTTTGTAAATACAGCTGTCTTTACATAATCATGGCAACCAAAGCCCTAACTCAGCAAAACGTTAATGACCCTCCAAATAAGCTTTTGTTTCTAAGCTTTTCCAATTTAAATGAAACACGTCCATCTGTATATATCTATAGTTGTGTTGACTTTTGGAGATATATTTTCCCTGACGTATTAAACATACATTACACTGAAGCAAAGTCTCTACATAAATGTTATTTATATATCTACGTTTAAATATTTTTTATTTTTTGTCACCTATTTCATTGGTTAAATATAGTGGCAAATGTTGTTTGCTAACATTTTACTTAATAATATGCAAAACACACCAAAACTGCAATTCCAATACTCATTATGGTATATTGTTGTTGAGGTAATGACGATTTCCTTTATTTGAACAAATTTCAAGTGTGATAAAGGCTCACCCTTCGTCATAAACAAACATATATATATATATCAATGATGTAATTACTGAAATTACATTGAGTTTATCACGTCATGAACCTCATATCAAGCATATGAATGTTTGGAATACATACAGATTATTTGAATATTAAAAAATGGAGAGAAAATACTAAAAATAATTGATTACATAAAACCCTGGTGCTCTGTTTAATTGCAAGGTTTATTGCATGGCATCTGAAGACATTGAAAAATATTTTTATTTTATTTATAAAACACCTATAGCAACCACTAGAAATAGGAAATAAGGGAACGCATGTTTATATACAAATGTATATTGTTTAGCAAGATTGTTGATAGCAGAAAACAAATATTGGAAGTAAATGAACAAAACTCCTTTTGAGTATAATCTCAAAGTTGATAACAGTAGCCATATTGGGTACTGTTAAACGTAAAAAAGAAATATTACATGAGGAAACCAGAATATGAACGTTTGAATTGTTATTATGAACTTTGATATCTTCTAAATAACAGAGATATTTATTGTGCTTGTTCATTTATACATATAAGATTGTGAAATATTTTTGAAATTATGTAATAAGCATCAAAATATATTTAATCAATATAACTTTATTGAATTCTTACAGAGATATAATATATCATATTATGGCAGTAAACGTGTGTTAATTGGGATGTTTGTATAATATGTAGTTTAAAATAACCAAATTGTTATGTATTGATGGTAACAATGCCACATTACATCATAATAATAAGTATAACCAAAATATTGATGTTAAAAAGATTAATGTTAATATTCATATTCATAAATCACCAAATGTTGATACTGATTTTATTACACGAATCTCTGAATATTGAAATTGATTCTAAAACACGAATTTCTAAATGTTGATATTCATTGTTATATTTGTGACATGAGACTCCGAATGTTGATATTGATTTTTCTAACACAAATCTCTGAATATTGGCATCATTATCCGAATGTTGTTATTGATTTGTATAACACTAATCTCTGAATATTGGCATTGATGCTGTTAACGTGAATTTCGTAATGTTGATATTGATGTTGATAAAACCACAATGTAGACGTTCATATTGATATTTAAACCATCATCGGTAAAATCTGTTTGAAACATCAATACTAGTTATTCTAATAACATCCATGTCTTCATGTTGATATCGATTTTGAAAACACCAACCAACGAATGGATGTTTATTGTTTATAACATCAGCGTCTATGTGTTTTCGATGTTTATAACCACAATATCTTGACGTTAATATCCATTTTTAAACGTCCTGATATTGATGTTAGAGCACCAACAGAAAATCTATATTAAACACCATTGATGGTAGCTCTTAAAAATCAATAATAGGGATGTTTAATACACCGATGATAACTTTTTTGAAACAATATTAATAAAGGGGCTAATAATATCAATATTAGTGATATTTAAAACGCCAACTATAGTGATGTTTAAAACAACATCTGATATTTAAAAAATCAATAGTAAATAGGATCTGGAAACACCATTTATTCTAATACTTCAAACATCAGACTACTGATGCTTCAACACCAATAGTAAATGATAGATACATCAATATAACTGACATCAATAAGAGTGATTTGAAAAACCAATGGTAAATAAGTTAAAAACAAAAACCTTTATGATATACCTGTAAAATCAATAACAATCGGATTTATGTCATCCATGTCTAGATGCTTTTATCGATTTTTTAAAACGGCTTTAGTAGTAATGTTTCAAATATCAATGTCATGTTATAAACATTGATGTCTAAATGCCAATGTATAGATGTTTTACACGTCAGTGATATTGTAGATTATAATAATGCGATACAGTTTTCGATATATTGCCACCACATTCAGGAATGGTAAAAACCTGTACTCTTGGTCCAAAAGTGTACATAAACTGATGTCATGATTCAATCAAGTTGTGAATCATGATGTTTCTGAGTAAGTGTTAGGTGCCTCATCGTTAGTCAGGAGGTCAGGGAGGACGTTTCAGTTTTTAATTTTAAGTCGATTTACCCAAGAGGGGGAGAAAAATCGATGTTGTTAACATGTATCATCCGGAATGTACACAAAGCCTGGAGTCCGCTAATTGAAAAAGGCGGTCTTAGAGATGCATTTCCATACTACATGTCCATTATTCGGACAGTAGCTCGGCTGTACAACAGTAGGCTAAGATCTCACTCCATGTGTCCAAGGGCAGATGCGAGGCTACTGTGAGACAATGACATGCTCAGTGCCAGCCAGTTCGAAGGTTTCCTATTTCATATCTCGGTGAAATTCGACCACCTGTGGTCTTTGGATGTCCCTGTCTCGATCAGCAACACCATCTCCGTTCTGTTTGTCAAAGGAATATTTGAATGCTTAAATTTGACCAATCCGTTTGCCCATATGAACAGCTGAGGAGAAAAAGAATCAAATACGAGTCCGCATTTATTGAGGTCACATGGTATTGACCCCATCCTTGTAAAGGGCACTACATGGACCTAAGTTCTTTACACAGCTGCATCAATGAGCCATCGAAATGCAGAATAAAATATCTGGTCAACCAACGACCGAGGGAAAAGCCTGTTTGATTATAGACTTTAACTGTATTCTTAGACCACACACACACACGGGTTTGATGCATAAGTGGTCTTGGTATACTGGTAGTTGTTTTGAATTATTAAACTTGTATTAATAGACGAAGGGTAGATATTACTGAAGATCTCTAAGACAGATCGATACGTATATTCCCAATGAGATTAATTGCTTTATAGCCATATACCATATGTAGAGATACATTTTGGAAAACATTCTTTTATTATATGGGATAAATATCTATTCTGCCATATGTGTTTATTCCATGTAAGAATATCGATTAAGTGTATCGTTTATAAATTTCAAATTTCAACATTTCATAAATAGATCTCACAGCAACTAAACTGCTAAGGAATATCCAAGTGATCATTTTCAAGTAATAATGTTTCCATCAAATTAGGTGTTGTATATCTGAACATAATGTGTCACAGTTAATTTTCAATTTTGAAAATGTATCTCAAGGCGTATTAACTTTGTATCAATCCATTTCAGATATATACTGTATGTATGTAACCCTGATATGTTTTTGGTCAATTTCAATTTAGGACATGTATTGTATGACCTATTTATGAATGCATATTGCACCATATGCTACATAGATATATACTTGTTCATGTTCATGTGCGACGAATTGGTATGATAGATAACACATGAAGCGACATACACATTTCCAACAACATAACGGTATAAATGACCTATATATATATATATTTAAAGATGGTGCTTAACGTCTTTGTTGTAGATCAATTTTCCATTTTCTTAAACTCTCTTGCCTACTGACCTAGTCCTACTAGGGTCGTACGTACAACCAACACCAAATTTATTATCGAGCATGCAATTTACCATTACCGATTCCATCTGGTTTATTTGCCAAGTCAGCAAAATGCTAAATTTGCACTTAATGACAGTGTACTGAAAACATCCATACACACGGCACTGTATGGCACTGGCCGGGATTCTGTTCGATCATGAACTGAGTTATCTTGTAGATACATACATGTGTGGAAAGAACCCTTGGTTTAAAAATATAAGTATTGTGCTAAACTCAGAGACCAAAAAATCGATATTCCATTGTAAACGTGGTAAGCAAACACATGCAGTTCTTCTTCTGAGCTGTCCATAATACACGTGTGTTTTGTAAGTAACACGCGTAACGTTGGGTATCGATACCAGTGGTTGTCTTAGCAATGCGCGTCCTTTTGTTACCAAGTTATGGCCTCTTTATATCACAACTTACCAATGGTGTCCCACTTTTGTGTGCGTACATGCATGTGTGTGTATGTGGTGGCAAGACAGTGGTGACGTTGTATCGATCAAACCGCTTTCCTAGTACAACCCCACACTAGTACAGTTAAATGGTTGTTTCGGAGGAAACACTATATATTCCATTCTTATGTCCGTTAATCCTGGCACTTTGGTTTTCGCATACAAATCTGTCTTAAAAGAAAATGTTTTTGTTTTCAGTAACACTGTAGAATAAAAGCATGGATTTGAAAAACATAAGCTCATAAATTTTGTTTTGTAGACTTCATTGGTTCAGAATATTGAAGTATATCCATATAACCGGTTACAAACGTGAAAGTGAGCAATGTATTATTTGTTTTCTATCAATGCTAACCAATAAAGTAACAAAAAACAGAAAACAGAAGTTTAAAATACATAATAATTCCAAATGTGTGATACGAACGATTTGGTCCGTATAATTTTACTGTGTTAAAATATATTCAGAATTTTTCAATATGAAAAATATTGAATCGTTGTATTTTAACGAATTATTTAACAGAATTTTTTACAAGGATGAAATTTTAACAAATATAGTTTGTTTTAGCATGTTATCTTATCTCAAACGTTACATGTAGCTGTATACAAGGGTATTTGAACTAAACCTCTATACAACAGAATTGTGTGGACCAGATATTTAGGTAAACAAGATTAAAAATTCATCCATAGGCATGAAATTACAGCATTACAAATACAATATTCATACAGGAGAACAAAATGGGAAAAAAGAATACCTAAATCAAAATACATAGTCTATATGAAAATCTAGGAAACAGAAGGAACAAAAGGAAAGACATTCTAACCATATCAACATCCAATCCATCCCCCCAAGAAATGTAGGTAACCAATGACCTAGTTGAACCCCTTATATATAGCCAGACAATACTTCCGATCATAAAAAATTGAATGTTTATAACATTTTGAAAATCATAAACTTAGGGGGTTTTACGCCTCTGCCCTTGTTTCAACAGTAGTTCAGTCAATTTGAATTTCCAACTATTTGGCCCCTAGCATCACCAATGAGTCCTAGAAGGATCTTACAGCTGCATGATAAGTGTTATTCATTTTTGACATATTGTATCTATAACCAAACTTTTACTCATTAACCCCTGAAGACACATTTGAACTCTTCCAATTCAAAGGTTGGAATAGTTCATTATGAAATTTCAGGGGCGAATGAGTTAAATGTGCAGTCATCTGTGGGTGGGTTGTGTTTCCTTTCATCTTTTCTATACTGGTCTGTAATGTTCAACAGGGTGTTTCCAAAATATTTAATAACTTATGTCTTGTTTTCATTCAATGATAACTCTTGTCTAAAGAATGTAAAAAGGGGTGAGAGCCTTGCTCGCAAATTATTCCAAATAATTATTATCATGTCAACAATGTAGATATGTGTTACTTCATCTTAACAATTTGTGATACTATTTTTCAGATAATTATGCTTGTTTAGGAAATAATATTTATGTTTTGCATATATATGTATCACTATGTCATGGAAAGCTAATTGAATTGCTTTCTTTTCTTTTCGTTCTCCCACCCCTTCCGTATCCAAAAACGCTTACTTACAATATTCATTTGTAGTTCTGAGTTCCTTTCTGTATTTGGTATAAAAACAGTAGTTGATCAAAGATGTCGATATTGATAAGGTCAACCAAATTAAAATTTCAAGAAAGAAAATATCGATATTTATCCATCAGCTTCTCTGTGACAGCAATTGCAGGACAAGACAATTTTGTTTCACAATAACAACTGATCCCTGTGATAATCTTCACTATATGTCCTCATTCACCCCTGAAATTTCATAATAAACTATTCCAGCCTTTGAATTTGAAGAGTTCAAATGTGTTTTCGGGGGTGAATGAGTTATTGTATTTCCTACTGAAGTTAGCTAGATTGACGGTTTATTACTGGATCGGAGAAAGGTGGGATAAGGAGTATTAATAATATTTGTATGAAAGAAATCCAATCAATTTTTCTATCCGCCTGACATCGATATATATATATAACCTTGTATTGATTTTGGTATAGAATGGGTCTATGTAGAAATCAATAGAACTAGCATATATGTAACTTTTGTGTAAAATTGATAAGATTGCAGATATTCTATTTTAGGTACATCTGAATAAAGACAAGTAATTTAGTTTCAATTTTATAACGTCAGTACATGGTTTTCATATCAGTTTCGTGTGAGTAATCCGCTTACATGGTATACTCTACTCGCCATATATATATATATTTGACATGTAACATAAACACACATGCATATAAATATTATATACATTCTAAGTAATGAAATAGCAATATCCTATCTGTTATTATGGTTCAACAAATTGGACTGATTTATTTTGATCAGTGAAACTTCATCATATTGACACCAAAAGTCCACTGACAATAAGTGTCATAAGAAGGGGGTTGGTTAGACGAAGTGTTCAGCCGCTTGTTTAAATGAAAAAGTTAAGAACTGTTTTGAAAGAGATTATGGAAAAGTTAAAATTGAACGAGATGACAAATTTAATGAGCTGTAATATATATCAAGAAGCAAGCGGAATGTGATTGTTCCTCTTTTAAGGGGATTTCCATTACCCCTGGAATTCTCATGATTTTAAAAGCTCTTGATCTGCTCTGAAGCATTTAGAAATTCAAAATTTCTATGAGAATAAAGTGTGTTTATCAATTTTTCTTTGATTTCTTCCTTTTTTGCAATCCCAAATCACATCCCTGGTTAGTTTGAATTTCTGTTTAAGTGTTGCATACTCTCAAATGTTATCGCAAGCAAGAGTGATATCTTCAAATATCCATTAAGCGAAATTGCCAGATCAAATATCTAAACAAAAATAATAACAATGACTGTGACTGCCATTTTGTCCTCTGATAATCTTATTAGTTTATATTTTATATTTTATAACATGTGCTTATCATTGTGTATGCTTTTACGTAATATGCCATCAACTGGATTTTTTTAACTATAAATGAGCCATTAAGTTACAGTGATTGGACATTAAGCTATGAATTGCTACTTAACATATTAATTATCAGTGTTAACACTACACCAGGTCGTCATGTCAAAGTCTAGAAGTGCTTATACCTGTAAAGGGTTCTGAAAATAATAAGTTGGCTAGTGTTCTACATATACATTTGCGTAAACAATTTTGTAAATTTTCATTCGAGAAGGTAAAGCCAAATTATTACGTTTCACTGCCACTGTCAATCTCTTTTATCACTGATAGTAGGCAAGTTTTCGGTGGAGGAAGGGGGGGGGGTATGAGTTTGAAATTATTTATCGATCTGCATTTTAACCTTTTCGAAAATATTCAAATTATGACACAGTTACTAATGCTATCTTACAATTACCGATGAATTATCAATATGTTGCTATTCCACAAAAACCTGATGTGTACTGGCAGACTAAATCTGCATCTGATCTTTCTATAATACTGGATACTTTACTGTACACGTTTTTGTGGAATGTTTCGTGTTTATACCATCAATTGTTATAGTTCTGGTGCAGATTTCGAATTGTTCACGCATACCAATTTGATACCAATTTGTCTCCATATGCGCAACGATACATAGTGTTAGTTTGTTGTATCACGAATTAACATAACTACAATATTATAATTTTGTTATCTAATTGTTTGCCTTTTGAAAAAGTGAGTAATATATTTGTTTGTTTGTAAAGTATGAATTTGAATCACTATCTCTGATAATTGAAGCATCAATATGGATCTCACTGGTGTCTGTAACACATCGATATATTGCCCTTCGTTGCATTAGCCACCTCACTTACCGCCAATATATATCACGGCCATTTTTTCTTTACTTTAAATCTTTCTCAATATATCGCCAAACCCCTTTATAACACCATTTTTATCTGGGGAAATGTTGACAGTATAACGAGTTGTCAGTGTAAAAGATGTTATATTGTATAAGAATAAGTAGAAAATAACAATCATGCTTTTTCCCATAAGTTAAATAAACTATTAAAACGTAACTAGGTAAATGAAAAATCTCTTTTTTTTTCTTTTTTTTTTTTAAATATGAAATCACATCAGAAATGCTGTCTTATACAATCCCTTTCTATTCTGACACACTGATATATCATTTATACAAACGCTATCACATTCTCTTTAAACAACTTCACTAATAAAACCTGTGTTTTCTGACACCCTGTCCTGTTCGCCCATTGTGTTTGACCGACAGCAAAGTGTCGGATTAGACAGGTTTTCTTGGTTTACCAGTGAATATGTCATTATGTGAAAAATCATCACTGATAACAGATTAGAGAAGTAAACCCAGAAAAGGGAACCAAACCGTATCATCTACAGAAGAATATGAAGGAAAAGATCATCATTTAAAAATGGATAAGGAAAGACAGATTTCAAAAAGGAACAAGAGAATACCGAAGGATAACAAAACTTTAATACTGACTCAAAGTCGATACAAATAGTGCAAAAGGAAGATCTCCAAGAAGACCTTTAAAAACACTACGAGGATAATAATACCAGGTGTTTCAATGTAGATCTAGGTCTCATAAAAATAGTTTCACGTCCTTTAAGAATTATGAAGCAAGGTACAATGTAGTAACAACGAAGCTTTAACGACAACAACGATTTGGATCCTCCTCCTCCTCCTCCTCTCCTCTCCTCTCCTCTCCTCTCCTCCTCCTCCTCCTCCTCCTCCTCCTCTTGTAACTTTCTTATAGTTCAATAACATTTTTGATTTATTTTAATATAACATTTGTAAACAAATTTAATAAAAATCAGTAACACATTTCGTATGAATATTTGATTTATTTTGATTTTCAAACAAATATTTTCCTACTAATAGGAAAGTCATAGATATACAAATTCCAAAGTAACGATGAAAACAATTAAGAATGACAATTTTGATAAAAATGTCATCATGGTCAAATTATTTAATCCTTGATACTTCAATATAACTCTGCAGTATGTCATGTAATTGGGGTATCAACATGTTTACCTCCTTAGTTGTTTGTGCTGCTCATTCTAGTAGCAAGTCATGAATGTTAGGTACTAACGGCTTATTATTGCATTTGCTACTCCCCATGATTCTTGTGTTCTGTATAAATCTCTGTTCATATCAGATGCTAAAAATTCATTTTTTTCAACTATGTTTAATGATTGCATTGTTCGTTACATTTTAGATAATAATATGATATTGGAGAGCTACTTCCTCCTTAAGCTGCGATTTATATTTCCAATCATCTTTATACAGTTACCCCAAGCACTTTAACGTAACAAGTCATTTTGTTTAATTTAGAGATTAATGTAATATATAGAAGTTTGCAGTGTATGTTTTTACGTTCTATTTTATGTTTACTATTACTTATGAGAAAAACATTTTTTTTTTATAAAATGTAGCTTTGTGCCATTCAGGTAATAGAAACTTAATCATGAAAATTAAAAAATAAATATATGAATAAAACTTAAATATATCACATATACAAATTAATTATACATTTTCAAAAGTAATGTAAACATATACATAGCTTAGGTTAATTTGGTGATCATTGCGTTTGATGCTACTGATTTAACTCATTTTTGTTATACTTTTACTTTATTTATGATGAAATGTGTTTTCAATCTATTTTTTTTTAACTTTATGAATTAATGTGCTTATAGAGTAGTTTTCAAAATGTTAGTTTACGTATTTCAAACTGCACGTGTCATAGTTTTATTATTAACATTATGCTTCTATAAATGAAAATAATTTTACAATCTAATGTGCTTTAGTTTTAAAGTATACAAAAAAACAATGATTCTGTAAAGTAAGCTAACAAGTCTTTAAATTATTTGTCATTGAAGGACAAATTTACAAATCAAAATATGAGGCAATAATCCATATAAAATTTTCAACATTTCGTGTTTATACTATGTATTAGATTATCTTTCAGTCAGTTAACCATCTGTAACAACAAGAAAAAATCAATTGATACAACGTGTATTTTAATTATTAAATATTCTGGCATTATCGCGGTATCATTTTATATAAATAAACCTCATGAAGAATATTCGTAAACAAATGGATGTGAATAAAAAATATTGATTGTTTATTAAGATTAAGATATATCATATCTTTTTTCTGATACATTTTTATAAAAAAAAATAATACAAAATATTTACTTACAAAAGAAAAAGTATTACTTATGGTGACATACTTCTTAAAATTTCGCTTTTGAATTATATACATGTTCCTTTGCAAAAGGGCAATGATTATCTAATACAATATCAAAAATGAAATTAATGCTTAAATACAGTTAGATTGAACTGCATATGTCAAGAGCAGGAAATGGTATAATGAGATTGAAATGCTGGAGCCAAGAACACAAAATAATTTAGAGAATGAATCAATTTGAATAAATCTATTATATTTTCTTTTTTCATTTATGAAAATAACCAGCAAGGACGAGACATCATTTACATGGAGATCAGGACAAAATCATTCCATCCGTCCTGAAGCTTCTTCTACAAATAACCGTCCATTGTGATTAAACTTCCGGTCGTAAAATAGGACATGCCAGGGAAGGGTCAGTCGGGAGGTCAAGCAGAGAAATGACCGGTACATTGGGGTCAGCACAGTGGATAGAATACTGCCGACAGAGACACTATCGATTAGGGATGGCCTCTATGAGTGTCTCCAAGATGCATTCATTCTAGTATAATTTATATAGCATCTTTCATGGAAAGGCGGGTACAGCACACATTCTAAATTACGATTTGTTAATCAGGGGGAAATATTTTTTTGTAAATGTCTTTTGATTTAAGGAAATATATTGCATTATAGAGATAGACTAGAAATGAGTTTATTATTCATGAAAAGTAATATAAGTATTAACATAAATTTAACAACTATAGGAAACAGATAGAGTGACATTGAGAAACTATTCGTACTCAGACTTATTTCTGTAGTTGGATTGTTATCGATATCTCACTATATACAATCTGTTTGTAATTACACTTGTGTTGTCCGAGGTGTATTTGGTTTTAATGGTCTTTGGTTAAGATAGATTAAACCGAAGAAATTTATTCTAATCAACATTCATAAAACCTGTCTAGAAATTACATATTTTTAAGTAACATCTTATGAAATATAATTTTTAGAACCACATTAATATGTTAAAACACCCATAAATGTGAAACTTTAAATTAAATTATGTCTGTTTAATTTGTGAAAATCATTTTGATCAGTCTACCAGCAAATTAATAGCATACATACCACAAAATAATGTCCCTCGCATAAGCTGAAACTTACATACACCATCACTCTGAGTCCATCTTCATGTTAAATATTATACAACTTTATCCTCGAAATACAAAATGTCTTTGGAAAATGAATGGGACTTAATATTTTCTTGCTTGAAACACAAAATAAATAGAGTGAGTCCATCACTATTTGAAAGGTAGCTGGAACACATACAACGAATGTTATAAAACGGTGTTAAATTATTTCATAAATATATGTTGAACAAAATATAACTACATTCCAGGTGAATTTGTATACATGTTAAATATATCACATCGACATGTGAAACTTCTTTATTAGTATAAAAGCTTATGTCATTAATATATGAAATATTTGTAGATTTATATGTCTGAATATATTTTGATTTGTATTTATAATAGAACATATACTATTTATATATCAAATGCCATTTATTTGTACAATAGCAATATGTGATACACATGTTTATAAATATACAATGTATGTACAATTTAATATGTAAAACATTTATGTCGTTTTATGACATATATATGTAAAACACTTGTACACATCAATATTTGAAACACCACAAAAGTATATTCCTTCAATATGTGAAACAAAATGTATAATTATAACACCATCATTAATCAGGTGGAGTTAATTTCTACCTTTCACCATCAAATATGTGAAACAAACATGTAAAAATGTCATAACATTCCATGCGAACATCTTTCTAAGAGAACAAACAAAACAAAAAGAATTTTAGAAAGGTAAAACATGATGTTAAATGATTCAGACGGCGACCTTGTTGGGGTAGAATATGGTCGTGTGTCTAATTACTTTTTGATGGTACGACCGCAACATGCAATTAAGGCTACATATGACGCACGTATGACATGATGGATGGAAAGCTACATCTCTGTGGCAGCAATAATACATAAAAATGCACTGAACACATTAAAATATTTCTTACTGCATAGTTGACATATTTTCAATGTTATGTCTGTTCCTTGTTGACAAGCTCTAGAGGATGTCAGCATCACACTGGAATCTTGTAACCTTAATGGCGCATTAAGTCAAGATTGCAATTTCACTTGTTTACCATCTAGATTTTGAAAGAACGATTTTGATGGATTTCCCTGTTTGGTGTATTGTGTTTACTCATAATTATCAAAAGAGGCGATACTATTCACATAGTACTATCTCCGTGACGAAAGATTGCCTTAAATGAATTTATGACACTTAGCAAAGCAAGTATAAACGTTCTGCTGTAGTTGTCTTAAAATATCATGAAATAAAATAGATCCTTGAGTGTGATTTATGAAGTAAGTTACTTGATCGGTGACGTTTGTTACATACCTGAAACAATCTTGACACGTCAATGCAACATAATACAAAAATATCAGTTTTAAGGAAAAATAGATGTTTCTAGATACTAAATCAATCAATATGCAAATTTAAAAAAAAACACGTGATCAGAACATTTAAGACTAGCATTATAAATAAATTATATAAAAAGTATGACCAACGTCAACACACATTGACATTCCTAAAGGAAAAGACACTATTTTATTATTCGTCTGAAATAGGAAAAAGACAGCTGTTCGAAGAAATAGATTAAGGATATAATCACTTTCGTGATAGTAAAATATACATTCATTTAGTATTTTTGAACAGGTCAAAACATGGGTGTTTGTAATGAAGGACAAGCTTTGATTATATATTTAATTCCGTCAGCTTTCCTCTCTGCACTGAAAGAGGCAGACTGTACCAGAATGCAATCAATTCGTTTGTTGATTATTGCATGTTCAGTGCCCGATAGCTCTCGATGGCCGCGAAGGAGAAAATGTGTCGTCAGTGCTAAAATCGATACGACAGTCGGGCAGTGGTGTAAATCTTTCAATTTCTGGTCTGAACCTATTAACATAATGTTGCTAGCATGTTCTAGGTTAACTCCCCGCTTTTCTCTCTGCCCTTTAGTATGCGTCATTATCATATTATCATATCTCTCGATATATCTTTCAGGAAATCTTAATAAGTAATTATTTACTTCTGCTTAAAGTTTTATATTATGTTGAGATTATCTGCGAAGCTATTATTCCTGTGTCCGACTTGTTCATTCTTCTTCATTTTGCTTATCATGTAGCATTCAGCTTCATTTTGTGGGTCTATTGAGGAAACGCCTTTTGCAATTTTACCATATGTATTATTGGTTAAAAACTATTTGTTTGAAGCACATGGAATGATCAGATACAGAAATGACATTTTTATGAATTAGAAATTGATATCAAAATATGTTTCCTCTAAACCACCAACAACTACCAAAGAACACACACACACACAAAGTTGAAGCATAATTGCCATATGTTTTGCATTCGTTTGTATTTATGCATTTAAACACTTATCAGACAGACTTCTTCAAGTCCCCCTTTATATAAATAGTATAAAAATTGATCAAGCAACTTCAGAAATGTTAAGAATGAAAATAAATGTAAACCCAAGTAATAACATTTTATGAAGTCATCGTCAATATCAAAGGAGTAAATGCCATAATTAATTACCATTTTGAAATCCTGTAATTAAACATTGTCGAATGATGCAGTTTTCTATGGCAATGAAAATTATGTGTTCATGAATAATGTATTAAGAAAATATTAACGATAGCACAATAAAATAGAACGGGTTTTTTAAAATTATTTCTATAGTATATAATGTTATGTATATATTTGCATATTATTTAAGATATCAATCAGGGCATGTCTAACTTATACATTTCAACCACCATGAAAGTACTGTTTTTTATGTTTATCGATATGTGAATTTTATTTCAAATACGAAAATACTTTATCAATGACGTACAAGGATGAATAATCAGGTCAGTTTGCTATAATGGGTAACCTTTTGTTATCGGATGTTCCTGTTATAGAAAGGTAACTACGTGTCTTAAAATCACTCCATTGGACAGGACCATAACATATCAAATAGCTTGGGTAAATAAATAATTTTCCTGTACCCTGATCAGATAAAAAAAATAAGGTCAGAAGGTGTTTGCCTTTTAGGGACCGACTTTTTCCTCAAAGGTCATTGCCCAACTGCATTTCAAATCAAGTCATTGAAATATGTATTTTCATAAATATCAAAACATAACAAATTATATTTTGTACCGTGATTTCAATCAGTCTTATTCACATTTTGACATACTACATCAAAACAGAAAATACGTTTTTCTTCATTGCGTGATGAAGCAGACAATACTCATGCATTGTTAGTCTCGTGTCATCTTTAATATCAGTTGTATATGTTTTCTAAATATGTTTTCACTAATATGGTGTTTTTTTATATTCATAATTATCCAAATTTTGCAGTTGGCGTCAAAGTACTTTCTGTTTCTGAAATTATTTACATGAAATTTAAATTAACAAAAAAAAAAGGAATCTGTATTCAAGATAACGATCCTTTACATAATTGGACCCTGGTCAATGTCCTCAGTTAACCTTGCTGATTATAATAATTTATCCAATAAATTACACCCTAAAGTCCCAATTTGTTCACAACAAATTTGTATAAGGCTTAATCTCGCTCGGTGTTTGCAATCTCGTAAACACGACATATTTCTGGTCACAGTCATGAAAAGCCGAACATCATGCAGCCCCATGGATTGATTTTTTTCTAGCGATTTAGTTTGAGTCGATTGGTCAGCGGCGATAAGTCAGCGGCAAAATAACTTATATATTCAGGTCGGTGATACTATCTTGCTGTCGATCCTAGCTTATGGACATTTATGTGGAGCAGTAAGCTTATATGCATACAGCACTAGGCATGTTGTTTTCCATGTAGGTCAGAAGCTCATCATGTGAACATTACACTATTAAAATAGGAATTCCGAAGTACATAGTTGCGGTTACTCCCTATGAATAATTGGTATACCATGACAGATGAGATGGGTTTCCCCTTCAAGTGAAAGCAAAACAGGTTGTACGTTGTATATGTGGAAGCACCTAGAAAAAAACAACACATCGTACTTCTGTTTGTATAGAGAAAGAGGCATATAGTGGGGTAAGATAAGTGGTACCTTTACCATACCATACCGCCACTCCCTCATATATATATATATATACCACACTACTCATCTGAAAAACAGTTAGTGTTTATGGGGACATTGACCTTTTTAGATTCACTAAAATAGGCCACCCGACCACATTTCATTGAGCATCAGCAATTAGGGTAAACCATGTAGCTTGGCCTAACGGAAATGAGGGCAACGACCGTTTAAGAGATGTTGTAATAAATACATTGACCTCTTTAACCTGTTTAACATATTTGGTTATACCTTAAGTCTTTTGTGAAAATCAAAAAACACAATATTTATACACAGTTATGGGTTTAATAATTGTTGCTATGTATATGATGCAAAATTACATATTTTGCCAATCATTATATTGTTCATAAATGATAAATTTTCATTGTATTTCATTGTTAGCTCAATGATATTATCGCGTGAAAAATGATTTGGGCTATGTAAAGAAGGAGAGTTATTACTAAATTGTTAATTACAATGGTCAGGTCTAAAATAAACAAGGGTGTATCAATAGGTTTTACTGAGTACTTATATATGATGTTAAACTTAGGACATTGTATCGAGATTTCTCAGTATATAATATATTCTGTTAACCTTAGAACATTGTATCGAGGTTTTCAGTATATGATATAAGATGTTGAACTTAGGGTATTATATCGAGGTTTTCAGTATATGATATAAGATGTTGAACTTAGGGCATTATATCGAGGTTTTCAGTATATGATATAAGATGTTGAACTTAGGGCATTATATCGAGGTTTTCAGTATATGATAT
>JAUMHH010005128.1:0-11369 GCA_032359455.1 Chlamys rubida
TTCCGTACCAGTATTCCGGAATTACATTAGTGATAAATTAGAGCTACCTGACCAGTATACCTGTGTGTACACAACACTAGCCTGTCTTTCTGATTTTATGTCAAAGGAATTTGAAAAAAATTATGAAGTTCATGCCATATATACAGTTATTTCTCAGGCATTTTACAAGGTAAGTCATGCAGGTAATATTTTTAATTGGTTCGACATCTATATAACGTGTTGTGATAAACGGTGCAATTTCCGGTTGGTGCGATGCAACTTCCGGGGTTCCGCAGGTTTCGATTTTAGGTCAAATATTATTTACACTTTTTATCAATGATCATATAATTGTAACGACAAGGGAATACCCTCGTCTTTACCATAGGCTAAGACAAATAAAATCTATTTTTCCTGACCGGAAGTGTGGATATCTCTCTAATCGGGGAGAAACGGATAACTCGCACCGGCAAAAGTGTGGATACACCTGTCCAGGGTAAGAGAATAGCGTTTCCTATACCACATATAATACCCTTCATATTATCTTTATTATCCAGGAAAGCAAGTCAGTTACCAACATTTAACTGTTATTAGTATGGTCTTTATACATGGGTTGTACTAAACAAAATTCGGCGTGGAAATGCATAGCAGTTTCTGAGAAAGAGTCGCTTTAAAGTTGATTAAGCTATCAATATTAATGGTTTATGTTGCCTGGCGGAAGCACATAAAACTATTATTCATGTAAAAAATACCATTTTAATAAGTGCACATTGACAAAAAATCATGTAAATTGAAATTAATTTAGAAATATTGAATCAATCTAACAAGATGAATTGAAAGGCATGATGCTATCTGTTTTAATAAACTATTTAAATATGTTTCAATATTGGAATAGGTACGTGGTGTATCGTTGAGGTATTGTTTTTTAAAACAAAGACGGACGCCTTTTCTGTCTATTGCGCATTTCAAACGTCAAACCTATACTCACAGGGGATTTAGACTAAATCGTATAAAACAAATGGAATCTGATACCATGTCGCTCTCTATACATCAAGCCACTGTCCCTAAAGAGTGATATACTTAGTTGAAAGACAAACCCTTTACAAATAAATTTTATAATTATATTTTATCACGATTTCTATCTGCGAGTATTGTTAGTATTGAGCGCTATGGGATTGTTCAGTTGGGAATAAACTTTGTGTCTTGTTTATTCGCGTTTATATTAATGAGCTTAGTGTGGCCATTTGATCATTTATCATTATGTATAATAAATCATGCTATAATGTCCGGAGTGATTTTTGAATTACGGCGCATTTGTAAATCTGAATGAAAACCAATATTTGAATTTTAGAGTAATAATAACGTATAATGATCAACATACAAAATAAACAGTGACCAAAAATTAGATTTTGCGGAAAGTTCTTATACTTCGTTGTATATTTGTATTCGCCCATGCTTCGTATGGGCTAAAACGTCTTCGCAATATCCACGGCCGTATGGAAACGTATTCTCCCATAGAAAAGTTCAGTAGTTCTTCAATCTTAAGTCATAGATTCATTTTTCCACATGCATTTTGTATACTGCTGAATATTATTATTTCGTATGATATTGATTTTCGCTGTAACTCTTATTTTGTCCTTTTGTATTGAAGCTGTTGTACATTTTGTCCTTTTGTATTGAAGCTGTTTTATATTTTGTCCTTTTGTATTGAAGCTGTTGTACATTTTGTCCTTTTGTATTGAAGCTGTTGTACATTGTGTCCTTTTGTATTGAAGCTGTTGTATATTTTGTCTTTTTGTATTGAAGCTGTTGTTCATTTTGTCCTTTTATATTGAAGCTGTTGTACATTTTGTCCTTTTGTATTGCAGCTGTTGTACATTTTGTCCTTTTGAATTGAAGCTGTTGTACATTTTGTCTTTGTTTGTCGACACCGTTGCATATTTTGTCCTTTTGTATTGAAGCTGTTGTACATTTTGTCCTTTTGTATTGAAGCTGTTGTACATTTTGTCCTTTTGTATTGAAGCTGTTGTACATTTTGTCCTTTTGAATTGAAGCTGTTGTACATTGTGTCCTTTTGTATTGAAGCTGTTGTACATTTTGTCTTTGTTTGTCGACGCTGTTATCTATTTTTTCCGGCTTAACTATTTAGTTCCTGGAATATGTAAGTCCCTTAAGTGTCATATTGTCTTGTTCAGCTGGTCAATACATTTGTATATTATTAATTTAATCGTATTGTAAACTGACATCGACCCTGTAGCCACCTACACGTGCTGTTGTCTACTTCAACACCTACATTAATATTTTGTTGAGATATATCAAAGTAGTAGCGTGTTCAACGTTTAATCACAATGGACAGTGTGAAGCTCATTTCTAAAAGCTGACAATGGAAGTGAAAATATGATGAATTAGTCAATTATCCAATTAACACACAACAAAAAAGAGACAAACTATATAATAGCTGAACCCTTTGATTCAGATAAATGGCCCAGAAATCGGAACTCCTCTACCTTTATCCTTGATCTATGTTGACGTTCTCCCATGACCATCCCGACAGACAGAACATTAGTATTGATCCCCTATTCATTTGTGTCTGTCGCTTTGTGCTGATAGATTGTTATTAATTGATAATGGCTACATTTTGTGTTTGAATCTCCTATCGGTCTCGTTTCTCCTACACGTGGGCCATACCAACTGGCTTCTGTTTTGGTTGGGGTTGTTACGTCCTCGTCACAGCTAAGGTTTGTTCCGTCTTTTCGTATTGCAGAGTTATCTGCTCTTGTGAGCAGGTATTATTTGTTACGTCATTTGTTTGTGAGAGTAACGTCATCAATTTTTGAGAAAACGTCGTAATTTTCTCACTCAAACCAATGACGAAACAATCAATACCTGCTCACAAGAGAAGATAACTCTGCAATACGCAAAGACGGAATATAGGAAGACAGGTGCTTAATGATACACCGCAAAAATAAAGCTTTTGAAAAAAGTAGATATATAGTTCCCATTTGTTGCAACGGGGATAGCGGGATCAAATTTCTCCCTAATGTCCCCGTAACAGAGGGCACAGAATAAGTTATTCAGCAGTGACCTCCACATTCGTCACATTTTACGTACATATACATTTTCCCTGACCTGCACATGTATCCCTTATTAAAAGACACGTATGTTGCCATGGCCATGTAATTATATAAACTTGTGAAGCAATTATTGTTGTTCATTTCTATTTCCCCCTGTTCAGGATTCCTACGTCAACCCTAAGTATATGCCACTCTCTAAGATATGACAGATATCACGTGGAAGGAAATAATACTATGACGTCACGAGAACAATGAAACATCACGTCAAAATCAACTTTCGAATGGAGAGGTGTGTGGCAATCAGGAATAAAGATCCCAACATGCCGAAAATGCTTATTTTTCAAATTTAGTTTTGAATGGACTGGAGGAAAGAATCAAATCCTTCGGTTAGGGTAAATCAGAGCAATCTCTACCGTCGGGGTGACCTCTACCGTCCGAGTGACCTCTACCGTCGGGGTGACTTCTACCGTCGGAGTGACCGCTAACATCGGAGTGACCTCTACCGTCGGGGTGACCTCTACCGTCCGAGTGACCTCTACCGTCGGAGTGACCTTTACCGTCGGAGTGACCTCTAACATCGGAGTGACTTCTACCGTCGGAGTGACCTCTACCGTCGGAGTGACCTTTACCGTCGGAGTGACCTCTACCGTCGGAGTGACCTCTACCGTCGGAGTGACCTCTACCGTCGGAGTGATCTTTACCGTCGGAGTGACCTGTATAGATCTCGGATTGAGAGTTTTGATTGTCTAATCAATAAAGAATATCACCACTTAATTGGTTGAAAATTTTCTGTCATGCATAAATTTATTCAATAAGTCAGCTTATTTTAATTTTGTATATAATGTATATAATTGATAGTTAGCTAAAACGATGTCGTTTCCGTTGCCATCTAACTTCTAAATTTATAAATGCGTAAAAAATATATCACGTTTAGAATCTAAGTGATTATTTTGAACTCGAGGATATGAATATTTATTTTTCAGTTTTAATCATCATGAAACTATCATCGATTCAAATGTTACTTTAATGTGTCAGCTTTATACGACTAACACCGCTGATTAAAGTTTTATCAGCTCTATTGTCAGCTTTTGTACTGTCTTTTTTTCTGTTTTGACTGCCATTAACACGTCGTTTGACTGTCACATAAAATGTTGCCAGTTTTAATGCTTTTCTATGTGATTCGTTGATGTCAATTTGAAACTGATCACTCGTGATATTGGACTCCCCCATTATGTGTATATTTCATCATGTACATTATACAAACATATTTCACCATAATAAATGGGTGTGGTACGTCACATGTTATGATAATATACATGTATTTTACATCATCAAGACACACATTTGTTGTGATTTAACCGTTCTCTTAGCCAAGGTCAGACCAACACAATGAAGACACCCCCGAATAGTAAGGTATGGAGAATGATAAAAAGGGACAGAGATCCCAAGTAGTGCCATATGTGTAACAGATGAAGCATGGTTCCTCCGATATCCCATAAATAAAAGACACAAAACTACAATAGCAAACAGTTCGATACTGCGGGTATATTCTTGGTTCCTCTGGGCAGTAGGCACAGGAGAAATTTCCCAATTCTGCAAGAGGTCCACATTACTCGCCTCTTATGATCATCTAGTGAGATAAAACTGGTCTGTTCTTGGTTTCGCCATTGTTCTTTTAGCAAAAGACACGGGAAAAATCCACATAATAGTCTCTTACACTCATGCAGTCGGATACAGTAGGCCTATTCTTTCCTCGAATATTACATAGGCAAGGTAAACACAATGTATAGTACATCACATAAACACAGATATATACCATGATATTTAATTGTTAGTGTATATATTTATAAATAATTTATCAAAATCACAAGAATACCGATTCTCGAGGCCTTTTGATGATATACAGCTCTTCAGAAGAATGATCAAAAACTCATTCCCCTGGAGGGCTGTACAGCCTTAAAAAGACGCGAGAATAGGCCTTTTAGTGATTTTGAATTTTCATTTTTACAATGTGACATGAATGTAACACATTCATACACATTTATCCAATGTAATATTAATCATTAATCATACCTACTGGACATCAACCTCAAAAAAACCATACGTACTAAAACTTAATGATTCAGAACCGCTCGTTTAATTATGTGATCCAAGATATATTCGGCATGCTATGGCTGTTAGTGTATTTCCCCTGAATTTCCATTAAAATGGCTATAGATGATGGGTACCCTATGTAAATGTGTGCCTCATAGAGTTTGCACTAGCCGCCTTTTCCGTCCTCCCATTCACAGCACGACCCGCTAAGATAAGCAAAAGATGTAGACTGGTAGGGTCTTTTCAGAGCCACATCCGAGTAAATGACAGCGGCCTTTCATTACGGGCGGGGTGAGGGCGGGCGTTTCTGCATGGCCGGATGGAATGCAATAAGTATCTCACGTTTGTGATTCAAGTTATTCTTTGTTTGGACGAATTAAAAGGTTATAAGGAAAACTACTCTATTCTAAAAGGTTTTATAATTCAAATTGAAAGTGCAACACATCAAGAATCGGTCACAATTTTGATATCAATGTATACAATGGATGGGTTAAAACTGCTGTGGAACTGAACACAAGTCTGGTCATACACTCTACATAAAGGTTCCTTTCAGAACTACTCGTACATGAAAAGCTTGTATCAAAAGCTGTGTACAATTTTATTCAGCGCTACTCAAAGGCTCGCTGCGTATGAATACAGCGGAATGATTTTCAATTTTCTCCCGGACAATGGCGGAATCTGAAGCTATAGTCAGAGCGTTGATTTCATTACAACGCCGAACAATGGGGCTTGAATATATGTCAATTTCAGTGAAAAGGCTGTATTTGTTAAGGCCCCTCATTATGTCACCAACAAAAGCCAGGCTTTCAAATTCTATTCACTTCCATTCACGAGCTATACTTCTCTGTCTTTGTTGTAGAACAATTCATGCTTCCCCGGTCATTTTCTACATTGTCGTTTGAGTATAGGAAACTTGCCTGAACATTCCAATAGCGTGGATCAAAAGCCAGCTGCGCATTAAAAAGCATCTATTTTCCTTTGATAAATCATTCTTTACAAAAGGGCAACAATATAACTTTGTGTATTTGTGATTCGGTCGGTTATGAGTTTAAAAGTAATACATTGAAAGTGGAATGACAATTCAGTAGTTTTTCATTACTTGTTTGTGGGTCCCTGTTAGTAGCAACTTTATTCAAAGGATTCACTGAGGCAAAGCAGCGTATGATAAAATAGGGGTGTTTATATATGTCCCATATCTAATGAATTTTTATCTCTTATATTCTTTGAAGAACAGACATTTTACAATTGTGAGAACTATTAAAGTCATATCATATTAATAAAACTGCAATGTTTCACTCCAAGGCTTTTGTCGCCATTTATGGAAATGCATTTATTTTTTTCATTTTTATTGTAATCAAAGGTTTTATTTGGCTGATATATGCTTGTAGATAGCATCCCGTCGAACAAATAGTGGTGAAATTGAACCCGTTTTTTGTAAACGAGTTGATAAAACATACCATGCATGACGTCAATTTTCATGAGATGCTAAGTGCAAGCCAGAATAAAACCAACGATCATATATTTATTATTTATAGCCTGTAATGAAAACAGTTTTGTTACCAGGTTGAACAAAATATTATGATATGTTGTATTGCTGTCGCGTTCAAGAGAAAACTAAGGCAGTCATGTATATTTAATCCGATTGTATAGCGAACCAGTTGATCGTAACGACAGAATGGTTCTTGTGACAATACAATCACTTTACCTCACTGTGTTGGGAAACACGCAATCAGCTTTATGATTATTAATAAATAAACGAACGCAGTATCGATAAACACATACAATAGGTAAGGCGTGTTTCAGTGGAGAATTGTATATTTCATCCTTTGAAAGGCAAAAAACAATTATTAAATCCTATTGTCTGCAGTGCGCAGTGTATCAACAGTTAGACAAAAGGTTATTACACTGAATTGAGTAACCAACAATTTTTTTAAAATTTTAGTTTGACTGAAATTCAATATAATGAATCCTCCGGAGTTTTTCTATTAATATTTAGTAACCTTGAAACGATTAATTCACTGATATAGCCGGCGTAACATTCTTCCATTCTCAATTATTTGTATCTGATCAAATAAGCATACAATACATGTTTATCTGCGTAAAACATTGCTGGCTAAAGCGACCCAGCTTCCGGCAAATTTCATTTGAAATTCATCTAAAGTTTAAAATTACAATAGTTTTGAATTGTGATTATTTTCTATGTGTCATCATCTATAAAAAGGACATAAAGAGTTTAGAAAAGAGAGAAAGGGAGATTAAATATATGTTCTTGGTCAGTTATATAATTCATCAGAATTTTTCTTCTCGTGTCATATCAAAGAAGATTTGGCTTAGTTTTTACTTTGAACTTCATTGATGTAAAAGTACAAATCTTGTGGGGCAGTTTTTTATGAATTGTACTTAATTAATTATACAATCCCCATATCTCCAATTAAAAGAAATAGCAATCAGTCATCAAATTGAGGAAGTCTTTTGACTGTTACGGTATTTTCTATGTGTATCATCGATGAAACTATATTGAATGAACAGCATTCGAACCATCTTATTCACTTGAGCGGTTGTTTTAAAGCTTTTTACAATGTTACATGTATTTGACGCGGACTGCCAGGCGTCGCAGTTATCAATATGCAATTGGCGTTAAACCCAAAGCATACGATGTCTTTTGCGCTCACAGCTCTATCAATGCAAATTCAATTTTGGTTTGTTTAATAAAGTTAACATGCAACGTAGATGTAAATATTCAGGCCGTCTATCATACGAAGATACAAAAGCGAAAACAAAAAGCTAGCGATCCCAAGTATTGTAATGGGGACAGTGCAACTACTTGGTCTCTGCAATGTTCTCTAAGCAGAAGATATAGACGAGAACTCCCAATTCTGCAAGGGGATCCTGTTTTGACGCGTTGGATAGAGTTGCTGCTGCCTTAACTAAATGTAAATACAAAATTGTGTGTTGTCACCAAACCAACCCAAACCAATTCCATCTACAATATTGTCGTCCACTGCAGACTCAGCGAAAGCCTCCAATGTGCGAATGAGATGCTTTCTTTTGTATCTTCTGGCCGCGGACTCAGATTCGACTATAATACACACATGTTTACATAAAGTTCGGGATCACCCTGGTAAAATAATAGCTGCTTCTTACCGACTATACTAGGTAAACTTTATCTTAGCTTATTCGGTCCGACTTGTAAACCATAAGTCCCGGGTCTAAACATGCATCACCGTACACGTAGAGAGCCATACAATCTTAACAAAAACACTCGAACGTGCTCTCACAAGTATCACTGTATCCTCTGGAAACAGGGCGACTTCTTTCTTGAAGGGGAAGTATGTCATTCCGGTAAAATACTAACAGCATCTTACTGACTCGACTAGGGGTTTTCTTATAACTTCATTTGGTAGAGCGTCATACTAGTAAACCAGAAGTATCGAGTACGACCCCTAGCGGAGAATAAAACAAAATGATTTGTGAGACATCTATTTGTCCATCTACTCTGTTGTTTCGGTAGTGTCTCCCTGTATATTTCCCTTAAGTCTGGTGATAATGGTATGTTCAGGTGAGATATCATCCTACCCAGATAAGTTATGATACTTGAATGTGATGACTCTTCAAACTGGTTTTTAAAAGAATTCATCAGACACCGTCGTTACATGACGTTAGGAACTAGTAGCCGTAGAATTAGGGTTGTGTGGTCCCATTATCTGTGGTAACCGGTCCATGGATATGTTAAATAGCATTGTTGTTAATAAACATCGTCATCCAATGACGTAAGATTTTGGTTGGCTTATGTCGTTAGCTGTTGATTGGCCCCATAATCTGTGGCAACTGTCGTCATATGTCGTTAGCTGTTAAGTGTCATATCATCTGTGAAAACCATCGTCATATGACATTACATGTAGCTGTTACTTAAAGCTGGATGGAATTTTTGTAATAAACAATATATGTTATATACAATACATAATCAGCAATGATTCCCAATTGTTAATAGAAAACGTCATCATATGACGCTTGTTCCCTCATCACTGACACCGTCGTCATATGACGCTTGTTCCTCTCATCACTGACACCGTCGTCATATGACGCTTGTTCCTCTCATCAGTGACACCGTCGTCATATGACTTTTACTGTTGAGTGACCCCGTCTTCAGAAGACACTGTCCATATACAGACTGACCTGTGGTATAGCTCTATCATTAGTGCACACCGTCGTAGTTTATTTTACAAATCAATTGATCCTATTTTAGAAATTACTAATCCTAACTAAAATGCGCGCACTTGCATGCTTTGTAGATAAAATCATATTTGTCTTGTTTCTAATGACTTAATATTCCTGCCTTACTTGATTAATTTTACAAACGATTACCCATTTAATGATTTATACTTTTAATTGTGTATTTTACATTTAAATATGTCTGTTTTTCATATTGTAAAACCGTTGTTGACACGTGGGGATGTCCAATCACTTTACTGATGAGTTCAAACTACACAGATGATCTCTATGTATATGTCAGACTGGGAATACACTATACATAACGTTAACAATAGAACATAATTACATCGATGTCTGGAAATCCAATAATTCAGCTGGTATCATCAATGCCATCGTCCTTTGTGTTGTTTGTATGAACGTGTTGAAGTGTCAATACATTAGTTAGATAACACAAACTCAGTCGGGAACAAAACAAAGGGGGAAAATGATATGGAACAAGTCATATTAGTTAGATAGTATCGAACCTAGTCTGGAGCTGACAAGGGATATATCATACCGAACAACTAATATGATTTTATGTTATCTGTACCATCAGGTAGAGATAAGTGTTAATTTTTGTCACTGATCTTTGTACATATCAGTAAAATTAGCTTTGAAACAGGAAAAAAGGGGTTTGAAATGAATGATTAAAAATCACTACGCATCTCTTTGGCTACACAATGCTAAGTGAATTACAGAACATAAATCATTTATCAATTATGGACATTGATTGAGGTGAATATGTGGTTATATAACCCTGAGAATGTATTATTAACCGAGACGAAGTAAATATAACAATATATTCACTGAAATATAGGTATTTAATTGCTTTATTAGGTGTTAAACAAGGTCATTAAACAAGATGGATCGTAAACAATTGTATAGAGAATAGAGAAAAAAAATGCAATTGGCAAAGAACAATGTGACGTTACAACTGAAATGACGTCATAATGTGAATTTTTAACTGCTGTTACTAATAATAGCAACACTGATTTAATGTCACATATTATCGACCTCCACGCGATTACGATCAAACCAATGAGAACGTTGTAAATATGTGGCATCTAATATAGACATTTATTGAACTCACTGCTGAGAGAAGTTCATGTTATTTGTCATTGAACATTGAACGGAGTGAACTATTTGTGAACACAGTCAATGGCAACACCAAATGAACAGAGTGATCTTCATGTCAACATTGTCATCTTTGCTGAATTAGTTATATGCTAACACATTCACTGTCATTACTATACCTACTTTGTGAACTATATGTTAACAGCCATTGGCATAACCTTATATGTACAGAGTGAGCTACTTGGTGACATTTTCATCTCTACTGAGTGAACTACAGTTATTTTAATCAACGAACGCACTGAGTGAAATATATATGAATATATTCACAATCACTGTCATCGCCTAATGCACTGAGTGAGCTTCAAGTTAGCATTGCCATATTATATTAGTGAACTTCCTATTCACAATCATTGTCATCTCCTAATGCACTGAGTGAGCTTCTATTTAATATTATCATATTACATAAGTAAACTACATGCAAATAGAGTTATTTTCATCAGCTAACGCACTGCGTGAACTTCTTGTCATCGCCTAATGCACTGAGTGAGTTTCCAGATAACATTGTCATATTATTTTAGTGAACTTAATATTCACAATCATTGCCATCGCCTAATGCACTGAGTGAGTTTCCAGATAACATTGTCATATTATATTAGTGAACTTAATATTCACAATTATGTCATCGCCTTATGCACTGAGTGCGCTTCCAGATAACATTGTCATATTATATTAGTGAACTTCATATTCACGATCATGTCATCGCCTAATAAAGGCCCTGTCACACTATAGCGTTTTGTTGGACGTTTGGTTGCGTTTTGAAAATTTGGAGAAACGTCGGGGAACGTCGACGTTCTTCAAATTGAGTTTCTAGGTCAACGTTGTTATAACGTTCTTGTAACG
>JAUMHH010005139.1:0-11369 GCA_032359455.1 Chlamys rubida
ATAATATGCTTTGATTTTATGTGCATACAAACTTTTGAAATATACCAGTTTGGATACGATTATGTAATGTGTACAATATATTTTAGATGACCACTCCAGAGTAGTTCTAAAAAAGGAGAAGAAAGGAAATACAGACTACATCAATGCCAATTATATCGATGTATGTATGATTCTATAAATATATAAATGTATTCAACTTCATTATCATACATCGATTTCAAAGTGATTTTAGTTAATCTGAATGAAGATAAACCATCATGCAGTTTGATTTTACAGGGTGTCCGTAATCAGAAGACATACATTGCTACACAAGGTTCGTAATGCTTTTTATTATGCGATTGTTTAAAATATGTGTCGATGACATTTTATTCAGATGAAAGTATACATATTATATTTAAATCTTTCAGAATATTTTAATTAGTTCCAGTTTGTTATCATATTACATGTAGTATATCGAGTACAATGAAATAATCGTGTCTGCAAAAGCAATAGTGACCCATAATTTCTTAATTAAAAAGTCAGAAAATCTTGAAGAACTCAACTTTTATTGTTTTATTTATATAAGGTTAGAATTGTTATTTAAGGAATTTCAGCAGTAAAGTTTTCAAATATAAATAAATAGATAGATATCTAAAAAATATAGATTTTTTTCCCAAAAATATTTGTAAATTTGTTTTTCCATTTCCAAATAAATCTTACCTGGTATTCTCTCGTATATAAGGTCCAAAGACGATGACACTAGAGGAATTCTGGAGGATGGCGTGGCAAAACAACTGTGGAAAAATCGTGATGCTGGCGAACCTGGTAGAAGTTGGCAAGGTGACGTATTGAATACCTTTAAAACCTCCGAACAAGATTGATACGAAAACGATACACTGCAACGGTTTGTCTACACCGTCTATGTTCAACTGACGTCAATATTATACCATGAAAGAATGGATGTTAGATTTGCTGAATAGCTAATTATATCAAACGTTTCAATTTTGATGATCGTTTAGCATTTGTTTTTAAGTGCTAAAATAAAAGTGAAATACTTAACTCCATTACAGATAAAATCAACCTTTTGTATTGGTACACACATATGAAGAAGTAAAGGAACTGTGACGATTTATTATGAGAATACATCGAAACTTGACACAAAGAACTAAAACAAAAGAAAAAAGAAGCATCTAAAATAGAACAACACAACCACATCCGCCGACCCACAAACCCCTCCCCAACCACCGGCAAAAAATAATAATGTCGAGTGCCAAAAAAGGGGCTCCACAAGGCTTTCTAATTCCAACACTCGTAAAATCTGTGAAAGGGTGCAATGGGTTACGATAACCTCTTGAGCTATTAGTTTCAACAGGATACGGTGTTTTATTATAACCTGTTCCTTCTCTTTACAGTCAACTAGAATTTGTCTTTTCTCTCAAACAAATACTTATTAATAGGTAAAATGTACAACCTACTGGACAGGAAGTGATGGGAATCCCTTGGAGCTAGGCCTCTTCACAGTGACACTACAGGAGGAGGTGGCGTACGCCTTCTACACCATCCGGAAACTCGTAGTGAAAAACAAACAGGTAAGCATAGGTATCAATCCTTTTTTCCTTTAACTAAACCTCGAAAAGAACCTCTAATAACTTAGACTTGTTGGACTTAACGTCAGAAACTTACTTCGTTAACAAAATAAAGAAGAACAAAAGACGCAATGCAAAACAAAGAACATATGTAAATAATAAACTTTGATTAAAATTAACATTGTAGTTGAAATCTAAATAAATCATGATAATCGATAGGTATTGCCTTTGATATGCAAATTATAATACAGATACGTTTAATAGACAAAAAGTACCAGAGAAATATCGCAGTACCACTTTACAAGATGGCCAGATCACGGAGTACCGGAACCTTTCGAGCTCCTCCAATTTTACAAGCGTGTAATGCGTGGCCGTACCAACAATACAGGACCTTTCATTGTACACTGCAGGTACCTTATATTGTTTATTTTCTTAAGGTGTCTCGAAGACATTGATAAGGTAATGGTATATTGTTGTAATTTTTAAAATGATTTAAGATAGGAATAAATCAAGTCTTCATCAAGATTGAAATGTATGAATGGCACATATATAACTAAAGTCAAATGAATACCATTAGATGGATATGTTGTATCAAAACAGACATATAGGTTTGTGTTTAGTGAATTTATCATTTTCATTTGTATAATATTTTTTTAACAACTGTTGGAGTTGAAAGTTATCGTCAGTATATTTTGTTGAGAAATGAAATATACACATTACTTGCTAATGTGTTTCAGCGCTGGTATTGGACGAACAGGTAGTTTCATTGGACTAGACGCTCTATTGCTGGAAGGAAACACCAGCGGAGAAATTGATGTTTTTGCCTACACGGAAAAGATGCGGAAAGACAGAATGAATATGATTCAAACAGCGGTATGGCCTCTGGATACAATTGATATTACTACTCGACGATGTCTCTGTTACTATGAACAGTTACCAATTACATCAATGCGGATCTGTTTGTTAATACACTTTTTCTGATGATATCTAATAAGTTGGATAAACGTTTGCTTTTCTCCCATCCCCCTGTTTCTATATTCGTTTGAGTAATAAGCAACGACAGGCCTGAACATATATTCTATATTATTTCATTCGTATTCTTTGACAACGCAGACGAGTTCCATGGTCAGCAAATGTGCATCTTTAAGATGAAAATATGATTGACGTCAGATTAATAAAGAACATGTTTGTAGCAATTATAAGGGAAACAGTATAATTGAAATATATCAATCAGTGCAAAAGAAGAATATTAGATATTTCAATAATTATTGTTTACAAAATATGTATATGAGACAAAGGTAGATATTATTTCATACCTGATATCTTATATGTAAACTGGTTATTACAGGAACAGTATGCGATGCTTCATGATGTTTTGTTGGAAGGCTTAACAATCGTGACGTCAAACATGTCAAAAACAGACTTCAGAAGGGTCATCAACGACATGTTTGATGACGATATACCCACACAACAGTATTCAGTAAGTAACCAAATCAACATGTTTTATCGGGAGATTATCATAATTTATTTTTTTTAAATATTGGTCAAAAGTCTACTGCTGTCATGTCCGATTTTATATGTCCAAATTATATAGCCATATCAAATTTAATGTAATGCATCCACACAATGTACACCAATAAGGCACCCATCTTCATACAATGCAAAGGAAAGAATACAAAATGCTAGTTTTAAATAATGTTTCGAAATGTAATTTTTAAGCACATGTATATGTCCATCCTCGTCATTATATACTGTTTCATATATAGTTTATCTACAGTTCAACTTTTGGCAAAATGTATGATATTTTTATGATCTCCTTGCCCTAAATTCAATCACTTATTTTAATTTTTGTTTTTATAAAAGAAGAAATATTTCATATGAAACAAATTGAACTTCTGGAAACATTTTATTCATATAGTTGCTGAACTCAGCAAGACCTGAATATAGTACCATTGAGTACAAGACAGCACTTCAGAACAAGCAAAAGAACCGCAACCAGTCTATCTTGGCAGGTATGTTCATCTTTAGTATTGTATCTACTTTATTGATGGAGAGATTTTAAAGAATACAAACATGTTGAGGTAGAAAGTACGTGATCCCTAAAATACAAATGATAAACATTCATAAAATTTATCACAAAATCAATCTTGTATAATTCAAATAATAAAAAAGTTTATTTGAAAAATTCAAACAATAATGAAAGAATATTATGTTAGATTATTTTTCCTTGATTGTTTGTTTTTCAGTTGAAAAGTACAAGATCCGCTTAATGACAACCGCATCAGGGTATATCAACGCCGTTAATATACCGGTATGATAAGCGTCGATAGTTGCCCCTCTCCCCCTTGAACAGATTTTGGTCTCTTTTTTGTCTAACTTTGCAGAGTAAATGTAAATGCTAACTAATTTTCAGATGGGCGTGACGCGTATCGAAAACAAGTCAGCATTAAGTCTGCAATTGAAGAACAAGAGGTGACTAAAATCCGTTTAAAATGCAAATGAGGAAATGTGGAAAATAGAACACAAGTAGCAATGACACGACTCCTTTAACCTGGATAATTGTTCCTCATAAGCTGTGAGCGATAAAGACATTATAGAACAAATAATGGATTGCCTCTTACATTCCACATCTTTCCAATTCAAACCAAATTATCTCATATATGATTATCGAAACTTTTGAGCTGCCTCCCGTTGAACAATCAGTAATGGTTACATTTTCCACGTCCAACGTCGAAACCTGCAGCTAAATGCGTAATAAAAGTGTCTTTGTGTTAATTTATGAAAGAATCCTATATGTTATTAAGAATGTCAAATAAACACAGCTATTTCGGAGTTGTTACCACTGATATATAAACACTGTCGTAGATATTGGTTAAAATGATTATTTGTATAGGGCTAGAATGTGGAAGCAACGCAATTTTATCTTTGTTAAGAACAACATGTTTATTATTAAAGAAAACATTTCAGAAAAAAATGTATCTGTTTAATATTTGACCATCTATTCTTTTGACATTGAACATTTCTTATCTTCTCGTCAATATTAGGAATCTGGAGTTAATATCATTTTGGTCTGAAGAAATAAATTAAACCATATATAATAAGAAAAAAATAATCAACAATAAAGGAGTTGACTATTGAATAATTGATCTGTTAATGCAGGGTTACAGAATCCCTTACGGCTACATACTTACCCAGCATCCTCTTGACAACACCGTAATTGACTTTCTGTCCCTGATAGCGCAGGAACGATCGGACACAGTGGTGTCTATTGGTCTTCTACAGGTACGGAGTAGCATTGCTGGAAAGAAATTGAAAGAAATATCTAAATCTGTTTTCTTTGATTTCTTTTACTGTAAAGGTTTAATTTGGAACTATGTACATTTTGTTATCGATACATCGCATGGATGTTTCGTAGATCGTTATTTCTGTATATTGAAACAATATTCTTTTCATAAAAGGTATATGCTAATAAACATTCAATTTATACATTGTGTTAATAAACAAGTCATATTGGAACACAGTAAAATACCCATCTGTACAGCAACAAAAAGAAACATCTATATGCGTTTTATTTGATATTAAAATTATTTTATTTCGTTTACTATAAAGGTGTAATTTGGAATTCTGTAGACTATTTTATTAATACATCGCATGAATATTATGTAGATCGTTGCTACTGTATTTGGGAACAATATTCTATTCATATAAAGAATATGATACTGAACATTCTGCATAAGTTCATGAGCAAATGATATTGGAACACAATTAAATATCCATCTGTACAGCGACAATAGATTTTACATGAAATGTGTTTTTTTCCAGAATGATCCATGTTGGCCTACACAACAGGGAGCTCGGGCAAAGTTCGGCAACTTCGTCGTTACAAATGTTCACTGTGATCACCATTCTGTTGGACCCGAACGCGTAGAAGAACGACACCTGACAATAGTAAACAAAGTAAGCGTTGGCGTTGTAGGTACTGGAATCAGATGTAATCTCATATCCTATATAACATGAAAAGATGAACCTGAACTGATGTTGCTTGTATTAACAATGCTTAAGTTAGATTTGTATGCAAATTAGCATAGAATTGTTTTTTCTTTAGAGTATTGCATGACTATTAATGCATTTATGTGATTCTTGTTTAAGTTACCTTCAGGTGAAGTTACCTGTATCTGCAAAAACCTGATAAATGTTTCGTCGCACTTAATATCTTATTTAGAAATAATCATACGGTTACTTTCTTGAAACAACACTCTATTTTCTTCAAAACAGGAAACCGGAACCGACACAAAGGTTTCCCTACTCGAAACACCTTCGTGGGGCAGTTCATCGCCAAATTCCAGCTTTATGTTGGAATTAATACAAATCATGCAGTCAAGGCGGGGAATAAATGCATCCCCGGTTATCATCGCATGCAGGTGATACTTTGTAAATTCGATTTCTTTGGTTATGTTCAAACAACATTTTGATGAGAACCTTGTTGTAATTAGTTTCGTATATATTTGTGTGGGTTGACAATGGTATCTTTCACCTGTTTTGTCCTTGTGTATAGGCGATGTTGTACAGTTGTCTCTAGTTTCCTTTTTTACAAACGATTGCATTCAAGATTGATCCGATATTTTGTAATTGTATAATAAAATATTATATGTGCCAGAGCCAACTACTTTATTCTGTGTATTTTAATGACATGAGTCCCAGAGCATGGTCATTGCAATACTTGAACTTATGTATGCTTCGAGCTACGGGTTTCGTATGATATTAGATGTTAATAATAATAATTATGATAATAATTCGAGGTTCTTATATACCGCTTTATCACAACCTAGTTCGTAGGTCGTCTCAAAGGGGTTCACACATTATTATCCGTGGTTATGTGGCCTTTGCAACCAGCCAATAGCTTTCTCAACTCCCTGGGGAGCATACAGCCGGAGCTGCCATTTCGGCGCTAACAGCTAGCATTCAACAATTCTAGCACTACCCAACGACGTCTTCATTTACAGCCGAGTAAACTGTAACAAGCGGAGTAAAGTATCTTGCTGAAAGATACAACACAGAGCCGTGCCGTGACTCGAACCCGCAACCCTTCGGTCACGAGCTCGGCGTCCTAGCACTAGACTACCGTGCATCCATGTTCCTCTAATAATAAATACAACTGTAGCATCTTATACGCCGCCAATAGACACTATATGAGTCGTTCTAGATATCATATCGTGTATTCAAAATAGCATCCTGTGTCATTTTCATTGATAGCAAGCCAGGTATGCGTTGTTGCGTGCATCAATTGCCAACACTTCAGATATGGACGAGTATTAGATGATGATGTGTGCATATTTATTTCTTAGTGATGTCATTTCGTTTATATATCTTTTCAGTGATGGCGCTACAGAGAGCAGTCTCTTATGTACCCTTTGTAACGTGATGGAACGCTTGGAAGTCGATGGTGACGTAGACATCATGGCGGCAGCCAGACAGCTTCAGATCCGGAGACCGCAGTGTTTCCCGAACAAGGTAATGCATTCAGTTATTGTTTACAGTCAAATAACTACTATGACGTTTTGTATTTACAAGTAAATATACTGCCTTCAATCATTACTTCAATACATACCATCTTAACAGGAGGGATGTATACCCATTGTCAGTAGTAATTGTATTAAAATATGTGGCTTGTTTATTATCAATATCAAACTTTGATGATGGTAAAGTGTATGTATCGGTGTGCCAAAATTAATTATATTTTGATTCAATAACTTATTCATGAATTCATTGTAGTAACGTAACTCTGTGCTATTTCTGTGGTTCTTAGTAAGTTCAAGCCTGCTGTTACAATCACTCTGTTCTATTAGGGTGTGCTTTTTATTTCGAACATTTTTTTTTATATCTTTGCAGAACCAGTACGTTTTTTGCTACACGTTGGTAAAAGAACATCTGGAGGCGAGCACAGTGTATGCCAATGTTTAAGGTTTAAAACAAACGATGGAAACTTGTCAATTTGAGAAAAAAAATCAGAAAACTCTAATGTAATTCCATTTACATGTAAGTCCAAAACTAGGAAAACAGAATACGGCTAGCATTTGGTACATCCGCATTCATTTTGCTTATATGTGGAATACTGGCAACGTTTGGTGAGGAAACATCGCACATAGTTCTCAAAATTGTGTTGTAAAACTGTACACCAAATTGAAAGCATATTGACATTTGTTTTGGTTCATGTACCGCGTTTTTTTCACAGAATGCAAACCCCATTGACACCTTTGTAGTTCCGTTTAGTATTTTTTAACCTAAATTAGGTACGTAAAGCAAACATTAGCACTTAGCATAATAGAAACTATATTTACACAATTATTTTAACAAAAAAAAAACATTCATAGTTTTAAAACATTTCCTGATAAAGGATATATTAACTTGTCGTTATGACTAGTTTTTGTGACGTCAACGTTTGTAAAATTGATATCGATTTGAAATTATATCAACGCTATTAAATGCATAATCAAACATTGTTTAGAGATGAATTAGATTACGGAAAAAATAGAATAAATATATTTGCTTCAATAAATTACTTCGATGAAAACACAAATCAATTGAATACATTGTACATGTATTTGTTACATTTTAATAAAGAACAATTATCAGCTTGGTAAAATTATCTTAACTGCAGTGACAAATATAAGAAATGTTATACGTTCACATGTGATGATATCGATCCGAGTATCGATTTTATATTGACCAATCAATATAGTGTTTTCTCTTTACCGCAGCAGAATTTATGTTCAGCTACAAATGAAGCGATAGTAGAATAATTGTACATACACACATGTTACGCTTCTAACTCCAGCACATTTTTTATAGTAATATTTGCGTCGTTCTATTTAAAGTGAAATGAATAGATTATTTGGTTTTCCCCGTTACAATTACCATATTTATTTCTCTCGTATGGCACAATATACAAATATTTTCCTATCGGTATTCTGCCATACTGGGATATATTTCTAAGAATTATGAAAAGTTCTTTTTACACAACCAATCAAATTGTCTATGTCACGTTTCGATGACTAGTTCGATATGTACACTGTCAACTTCATCTGACAAATGACCAGTGAAGCCTTTGCACACAAAGGTGTAAAATGTGTACGAGTTGTCCACAAAATCGATGTCAATTCGCACATCTATGACCAGGTATTAAACAAAGCGTAGCTGAATCGAGTCATTTTGGTACATATATAACAACTATTGTACATGTACCGTCGACATCCTGCCATTTTGGTAAACTGAAAAAGTATTTTATTTTTATAATTTTATCTCAAAATTGTTCATGATAATATAGTTGGATATTCTTTATGAACAATTCATGTCGAGAAATTGACAAGAGACAATGTTTTCTAGGCGTTTTTAATCAGTAATAAAGAAATCCTTAATTGTACAACCATACGCTTTAGCGGCAGCTTCCGGTGAATTTATAGCTAACAAAATTGCCTTTTCAGCCGAGAGAAGGTAAATTCTAGCTTAATTCACCAAATTTCTTTGGAATACAGGTACAGACATTTATTCTGAATAAAAGCATCTTCCGAATAACACCTCAATCATTGTTATAAATGAGTTTAAACGTTTGAACCTATTGATATCGTACTTATTGTGGTTTGAATATCTTCCCTGCGGCACCCTCTCAGTGCTTGTATAATATAATGAAACTTGTCTCTTTTTTACAAATTCAATCGTGAACAGAAATATCTCATTAGATTGATATATTATGATACTTATAATAATATTATTCAATTGGTTAAATTCAACCGACAAGAATGTATTATGTGATATCAAACAATATAGCTGACTGACACTGTGTTGTCGGTGGACAGCGTGGTTTTTGCGCTATTTCGGTCGTAGCTATTTTAATCAACGGCTTTCCCAAAAGATAAACCTGACAACAATGGACGTTGGCTTCAGGTCTTATCATTATCAACTACAAACATTTCCGTTAGGAGATATATGTTCAGTATCTACTCGATTTTTTAGGGAGTCTTTTAACTAAATAGCCCCTTTAAAGTTGATTGTCAAGCAGGGCAATTGAAGGACTACGGACTGCCTCAGTTAGGGGACAAAACTCCAACCTCTCTCGCTTTGGTGAAAACTCAACATCAACGCACCAAGCACCTGCAGGACCCGGAAGACCCATGTGAAATCACATTTTTTCTTCTATGGCTTTTCGTTCTTGCTTATAGAGACATTGAAGGAACCAAAGATGATCTGCTCGCTGCACGTATTGCAGCACTTTGGACATCGCCCTTTGATTGCTCTCTCTTTCCTTCTCGATCTTGAATACAGATGGAGTTTCATCAAAATACTGCAATATTTGACAACGTTATTGTGCAGAAACCGTCGACTAATCAAAGCGTAGTATGCTAATTTAATTTGAAAAATTACGCTTAGTCTTTGTATACCATGCATTACTACCGTGCTTCATAAAAATCAAACAATATTGAAGAAAGTTATCTTGCAGACACTTAAGTGTACATGTGGACATTGACTTACCAGAACACTAAGTTATATTTATGCACAGATTATGCTCAACCTTCAACTCGACCTCATTCATTATATATTGATCATGTTTAAGAAGATTTGTCAAAATTAAACGATATTTAAACAAGTTATCTTGTAAGTACAACTTGTACATATTAAACCCACAGCTAAACGTAAAAAAACTAAACATCGAGGACAAAACGGAAAAATTGCTAGACCGTACAAAATGGAACCCACACAGTAGTAGTAATGCCCAGGAGGTATCTATGTTGTACGATCAGTTGGTCAAGAACATATCTTTTTGAGATACAACACACAGATTAAGCAAAACCTAAACAGTAATGATCGAGGATCTCAGCTTTTGTCATGGTCACTGGAACATAAAATTGTGCGCCACATTCAGTAGCTGATGTATTGATTGCAATTAGTCTATTCTAAGATTCAACGTTGGTCAAAGTTTGACATTGCCACAAGACAAGTTTCAACAACTGTAAAGAGTGTTACTGTCGTGTAGGGAAATTATAAAGAATGTGAGAGTCTGCTCACGTCCACATTGTGTGAAGTGATTTATTGACCAATGGCAGTCTACTGTCTAGTACTGACGTGAACCATGCATGTTTCAATTATCATTTTAGATCGTAATACTGTACATGGGTTTGAATGCATTTTCACTAACGGCAATTGCCTACCAAGTGTAATAAATTTTGGTTTTCCTTACTATCTTATAGCCTGAGTTTCCTCTAGCCCTAACACCAGACTTAGACATTTTGACATATATACGTAGATGTCTGGTGTGGGGCCAGAGCGCACTGCTATATGAAAACGTGGAATTCTCCGACACCGTTTTGTATCAGAGAGTTATGAGGTGCCGACACATACCTCACATATATCGATTAAATGGATTATTTATTGATCCAAATCAGCTTTTATTATCACCAACAGCTGCTAAATTCCGTCAGTAGAGTCCTCGATTTTCAATTGTTTAAAATGTCCCACCTGAGCGAACGCCATTTTGTCTATATGTCAAAATGTCTAAGTCTGGTGTTAGGGCCAGAGGAAACTCGGGCTAAGTATATTACTGAACAAAACCTTTTACATCAAATATATTTTATATGTAACATTAAAGGTGTTTGAAATTCTGACTGTAAATTGAGAAAAACTCATATAAAAAATTTAGTGTATTAAATACACTATTTTTTTATATGAGTTTTTCAATACAAGAGGCCCATAGGGCCTGTATCGCTCACCTGGATATCTAAGCAATCATGGCAAAATATTCTCCAAATGAGA
>JAUMHH010005150.1:0-11369 GCA_032359455.1 Chlamys rubida
ACTAAGTACTAACTATACCGAGCTTCACGGCGCAGCATCAGAAACAACAGCACTAAGTACTAACTATACCGAGCTTCTCAGCGCAGCATCAGAAGGCATCCGCCCTTCACTCTCTGTCCCGAAGCACATGTAAAACAAAAACACAGCATCAGAATCAGAGCTGCATTTACTATCACTAGATCAGAATCAACTACCCTCATCACTATTTTGTCCGAGTTTTTCTATTAGAACCACGCATATTACTATTACATTCGTACGTGCACGATCAAGGTAAAGCCCTTTTGAATTACAAGCAGAAATATGATTAGTATGTTCTAAACTGCGCGGCAACATTTGGCTAATCATTTAAAGTGAGCCGCAAATTATCCGCTCTGTGCCTTGAGTAACTTACCATGCTACCCGCTCATTGGAAGATTTGAATTCAAGACTGCCACCATATTGTAAAGTCATACACCTTACCCTGAACTCACCGCACAAACACTTGGGATGTCGGGGTTTATTGAAGAAAATATGTAATCGTTTATTATTTTATCAGCAAATTGCATAGGCAAGGGGTTGCAGGAATTATTTAGGTCAAGGTTAAGTTATCAAGAAGTCGGTGGTACAACACTGGGTCATAGTAAGTGTTTCGTACGGTCGCTGTTTACGTAGCTACATATCGACTTAACAAATAAGGCTGGAAAGGTCATTTATTGTACCAGGGAACCAGCGAATATGTATGTCATAAACCGATGTTAAATTTTCGGGAAAGGAGGGCAATTCACTTTTTTAATTTACAGATGCATATTTAGGTACTTCATGCATGGAATCGATCATTGTTGTCAAAATATGATGAACAATTCTATACTGACACCATTGTAGTCTTGATAGTTTTGTTATTCTAAAAGGGGTCTTATATATATCATTCCATTTAAAACCATTCAAATCTAACTTTTCTTCCCATTTTCTCCACCCAGTAGCAATAGTATCTTTGTTTACCATAAGATTAAAAATTCGGTCATTCGGATACTCTCCAGCTTTTTTAACATACTTAGTTAATATCCCAAGAGAATCATTCTCGTATTTTATCAAACAAATACACATGGGCCCATATCCATGAAACCGTTCTCATGCTCAAGCATGGATTCTATGTCCAAAGGCAACTTTATTTTAACGCTCTTAAATCATGGGATATGGTCAATAAGTGCTGTGTAGCATTGAAAACAGTATTCGGTTTTCAGTCTCTTCAATGTATTTTCAAAATCCTCAACAAAATGTGTTTTGTTTCTAATTTATCACCGGAACAAGAACAACAGCTTAAGCATAGAATCCGAGTTTGAGTACGAAAACGTTTCCATGACTACTGGCCCTGAACGGAAACAAGACCACAAACACCACATTTCAATAAAACGTAAGAAGGAATTCTTTAAAAAAGCATGTAGATTTTACATATATTATGAATTTTATCTTACGCAAGCGTATTCATATCTTTGTCCTCGTATCCTTAACAACACATTCAAATTATAGGGCTGATCCGTAATTACATGTATACTGATTATTTCCCGCTGAACATCACATTCCCCACTGTCCGATTTAACAAATTACGGTTTCTTTTAATCGCGATCAATGGTTAGCGAAACGCCAAAAAGATTCGGAAGTCTATACACTCGTAGAACCGAAAAAGGATACGAAAATTGTAATGAACACCTATCGTTGGGGGCGGGATTTATATGAACATTTCCCTTTTCTCTTCTGATATAAACAAAATTAACAGAGGCACACATCATAGCCATGGATGTCCTTTCACATCGGGGATGTAACAACGATGTTTCATTGGGCCACAGCCACGGGCTACAACGTACAGTTCTATTATGCATGCACGAACAATATTTTCCAAAACCTGACACACATACACACCAACAAAGTATGATTGCATGGCCTTATTTGTCAGAAAAAAACAACATTTTGTTACGTTTGACACTGTAGAATAGATATAATCAACATGTGTTTGTATGTATATCATGGTGGATTACATGTATATATTGACGAAGAGAATATGTATTGAAAATAAATAATCAGCGAAGACCGAGGAGACAGGTTCAATAATTTCAGTAAACTTAATTATAAAATATGCACATTGTAAGTTCAATATACTTGATAATTTTTACCTTTTTTTGTTTTTATTTATTTTCAAGAATACATGAAAATCATCCAGAGCTATTTTGTCTTGAATTTTGTACACAGATCCCTGACTCGTGGCACTCCCCTATCAGAATCGTTAACATGTTGCAGTCCACTTTGGTCTCCTTTTATATGAATTGCGTCAGTAAATTGTCAACTATATATTGACCTCTAGAACACGAGCGTAGGATGTGTTACACAGGATGTCACGTCCACGTAATGGCTGCAAGGTGACGCAAACCTGTAAGAATCAAGTAACAAAACAACCCCCAGAACATTGATCCATCGGCGATACTGATATGTTAACTGAACTTCAAACCCCCTTCCTAAGGAGAAAATCTTTGAAGATCACTCCTGTATCCTGCTTGGACACTCTGATTTAAAAGCGTCAAGTAGTAGTTCTACTAAATATAGCCAGTGAGATAACGAGTTTGAAGTGATTAGTTCCGCGCTAAGCAACGTGTTCAAGACACGATTGGATTTCTAGGAAATGTTTTGTTCGGGATGTATGCTTTCTATCTTTGTTTTATCACCGTAACTTTGCTAGTTATATAATTAGCAGACTTGACAACTTAGCTTCCCCGGGTTTTGTACCATAGGTACTCAAAAGTTATCGTGCTCATATCATTATTAATAAAGCAATAGTGATAACGAGGGCATTATATCGAGGTTAAAATGTTTAATGATGAACAAGAGCATTATATAGAGGTTTAAATGTTTTGTCATAACGAGGGCATTATATCGAGGTTTAAATGTTTTGTCATAACGAGGGCATTATATCGAGGTTTAAATGTTTTGTCATAACGATGGCATTATATAGAGGTTAAAATGTTTAGTGATAAAAGAGGGCATTATATCGAGGTTTAAATGTTTTGTCATAACGAGGGCATTGTATCGAGGTTTAAATGTTTTGTTCATAACGAGGGCATTATATAGAGGTTTAAATGTTTTGTCATAACGATGGCATCATATAGGTTTAAAAGTTTAGTGATAAACGTGGTCATTAAATCGAGGTTCAAATGTTCAGTGATAACGATGGCATTGCATCGAGGTTAAAATATTTAGTGATAACGAGGTCATTAAATCGAGGTTGAATTGTTAAAGACAAACGAAGGCATTAGGACGTTTTACTGTATGTAACGCGGGGTATGCAGGTTTTTACATGTGGGACCTTATGGTGTTGAGGTATGGACACTAAAACCACAGCTCTAGGTTATATATCACCTGGATACTCACACTGCCACTGCAGCCCGTATGTGAGTTTGACAGAGTGTCCCGACAAACGGCCCGTGTCAGACGGGAATTAAACAAGCGATATCTGCCTTGATTATACTCCGGCGTACCCTGTTACGTAACTGTCCTTATTTATGACGCCCACTATATTGTTCTGCGGGAAATCGATGCTAAACTGCCACAGAACCAAAGAAAATGATATTGTCTGTATAATGGCCGTTCTGACATAGAGGACAAGAAGATGAATGCCGATGATTTAAAGTTTAATGTTCTTTTCTCGCCTTTAGTAGGAAGCCATTTCGAAATGTGCATTGTCTTGTCAGAACTATTTTGTCATTATTTAAATAATGTGTTTGGGAAAAGAAAACAAAGTACTTTGCTCGTGAGATCTTTGTATTCCTTCATTTATATCATGGTCTTGTTATCACTGAAGGCTACTAAAATATTAACCGTTATAAACAACGCACGGTATGGTTACAATTCAGCCGCAGACGACTATCTTTCAACGTCTGAGTAGCATCTGCATGCTCAGAGTCACAAATAGTTTGCCTGCATTAATTAACCCATTGTATGATCATACAAGGCAACTACTGTTAGGAATCTTGAGGTTTTTGTTTGTATCATTGAACGAAAGACTCTCCAGTCTTGTCTAGGTTTTTTTATTGCTATCCCGTTTTAAGAATAAGATTCTCGGGTAAGTTTTGTGTACGCCCATGCTCGCACTTTGGTTGAATTAATGGCGCTACCTAAAGGTCTAATTGACGTCCAACTTCGCCATATTACCTTTCCTGTTTCTAAATGTTAACATCCCAGGAAATAGACCTGAACCCATCCTACCCCTAGCCTATAATGTATCGTCAGTGTCTCGTTTTCACCTAGAAAGAGAGAGAACAGTGTAGTTACGTCATATATTATTGTGGTGCGTCATAAATTATTGTGGTGCGTCATATATTATTGTGGTGCGTCATATATTATTTGGGTGCGTCATATGCGCTCGAACACACACTTTCATAGAAGTACACAGTAATATATGAACTTCGTTAGTTTTTTAGTATGGCTTTCATCTGTTTGTGTAAAATAACATATTTTGGTCATCAATTGAGTGATGAAAAACGACGAGATGTCAGTCTATGACGTAATCCAATTGTTTCTTGTGACGTCGCAATGGCTGTAGCACACGTGTTATAAGTAAAGACATCCAAAGTGAATGTTGCAATACAAAGTTATTGATGATTATTGCAGATTAAAGATAACTTTGACTTGTCCCTACGACGCTGGCAATAACCTTGTTTCTTAGATATACATTGGTACCTGTCTGTTGTAGCCAATAGTTTTAGATTGTAGATTATTTCTACAAATATTTTAAACTTTTTTTTAATGTGTTTTCATTCTTAATGTACGACCTGGCCATACGACAAAGTAAAATTGTTTATTTGTTTGATTTATTTCGTCGACTTCCTAAATTGTGAGAAAAAAATGTTATTTTGCATTACAACTGATTATTTTCCGTCACAAAGTGGTTGATTCTGCTTGTAGAGCATCAATCCCCAATATGTGCTGTAACCCAGATGATGACACAGTTTACACGAAAAAAGAATTTCAGAAGAGAATATCTGTTGAAGCAAAAACTTGTAGAAATTTAACAGTGTTTTGGGTTCAAAAGACATCTTCCATGTTGCTATAACCCGGGGCGCTTTATACATTGGTTCTCCTTTGACCCGATGAACTTAAGTACCCCTGATAAATCTGAAATAGACTAAATGGCCATATGGTCAGTAAACATGTTTTCTTTGTTTGGTTTTCTGTAAAGAACCGAATATTACAAGGCTTGTTTCCTGGCTTTGGTATTTATAATGATTACGTTGTTATTGTTTTATACTCAATAATAGCCGTATTATGTAATACATGTACATTCCATTCTTCGATTTATTGCAGTGTTTTCAATTCTATTTATTGGAAATAAAAGAGGATCAAACATCACCTACATGCAGTTGTTAGTTAGGTATTACAGCGATGTGATATATACCTGTGGGGCGCTGTACCCAGTCTATCAGGCCGTACCAGACATACTACTGTACCACCCTCACACAATACAGTTAACATCTCATAACATCTACAACTCAATGGAAACCTGGCAATTCTAAATAGCTTTTGATACAAATCTTTTCTGAAGTTGGTACACCAAAGTCAAGACTCTCTTGAATGCTCTAGTAAATTGTTCGTGTGCGTTTAAAGTATTCACTATTTATCTCCTGAGCTATGTAATGTATAACGATGGAAATGGGTTCGAGAATCTGCGTTACGCACAGCGTTTGAGCATTTAAAGCATGGTCATACAGAAGTGTACAAATTCTCCACTTATCTTAATGTTTGTGAAGAAATTATGCTAAATATTTCTTGTCATGTCTAATTTGTATCTATACATTTTTCCAATGGTTTTTGGAAACACATAGATGCAGCTATGATATTTCCTTTCGTATACAAATTTTGTATTGCGTCCCGTCAATTTATAGAACCATTTCTTAAAACACTTTACATATACTGAAACTGATGTGAGAAACACATCTGAAACATCAAAGTATAACATAATATCCATAAGAATGCACAGCAAGATAGTTTACAGTTAAACTAGCGATTGCTCATTTGGGAGTACCAAAAATGGTTTCACAGAGATCGAGTTTAAATGACTTATGAGCTCATTGTCAGGAGGGACATTTGGAGTCTGTTTCACGATTCTGCACAGTAGAACAGTTGAAGCATTGATTTCCGTCAGGGGTGATGTGTGTTTTAGTCAGTAAGACACCAGCATATGACCAAAATGGTCTTATAAGAACCAGGAACTCCTTGAAGTACACGGGACAGTTTGAGATAGTTTTTGCCCCAGTTCAATTTCCACAACTTGGCACTCGTCCACATTGATGTTCAACAAACCCGCCTCCAGCCAAACTTAGACATTATCCCAATAGTCCCGATGTCTGATGACCATGTACACTTGGGTATCGTCAGCATAACAATGACCGGACATGTTGTGTCTGTGCAGTATATCTCAATTTGGTTCTGAACGAAGACGGTATTATCTTTGTTCCAGCACCGATCGTTGCGGAATACATAGATATAGACTTAGACAGTTGAAACGTCCTTTTAATGTTATTTATTCATGATTCATTTGGTACCAAATATTTGTAAAATCGAGTAGAATTTGGTCGGATAATGCCTATTTAAAAAGGGGTCGGTATATTCTAGTTACACAATTATCTTACCTTGATACTCAAATAAACTCACATACAGTGTGTCCGGCTTCGGCGCCAAATTACATTTCTCCTCCGACGTGTCAAAATAGCATAAACTGAAATTGACTTCGTTCCTTCGAGTATCATAATCTCCCAGAAATATTCTTATCGTAGCCATATATATATGTGTGTATATAATATAAGTCCTAAATCTACGCTTGCATATTCGGAATTTTCGACAAATTACTACAGCGTTCGTGTTTTTTATGTCCCAACTGTGTTTCGGACTTTGATAAGGAGGACATTTCGAACATAATAGTGATATAAGGACATGGAGGATCCAATCTCCAAGATGCTGTACAAAACATTATAAAACAAACGATAACTTAAACTATCATAAATGTGTGCACATGTACAGCTTATCAATTATATTTAATTTTATTTTGATATGAACATTGATTTTTCCGATTGTATGGCGATGTACTATTAGTGATAGATATATAAAGTACAAAGTACATGTAAACGAGCAACCCCACTTTTAAAGAAACGAGGCGTGCAACTCATATGACAGTCAGAAAGTTACCTCTCCGGCGCCATCACATAGGGGATGCTAAACTGTACATAACATTACGTCAACCTACATAATATAGATCTACCTAACGCGAGTCATATCTCGTGTTCGTTAGTGAAATGTCATGGAACTTGATCTTCCGTACCGTGCACTTTTAAAAAGAATATGACTGACTGACATTTCTAAATTGGTTCATACTACATGTCAACAGTTGGCTCTACCCCCTGTCCAAATGAAATACACCAGGCAGCCTTTTCTATATCTGCCTGGCAGATACGCATTTCAACAGACAACAGATGACATGGACCCAGGATTTCTGGATCAGACACATGTGTAGTAGGTAGATTCATATTGTTAATTTTGCATTTTTTGAAAAATGAAGCTGCCGATGATTTATTACCAGGAAAGATACATTTGGTAATTTTGCTCTCTGCACCCCTGGAATACGTCATAGCAAAATTGAAGGCACGCAGCTAGCTATTTGACTGGTCTCGGGTCAAAACAATCTGCTCAAACGCTAGGCTGATACCTGTCCGTTACTCGACCGACATATTCTTTTGATGTATATCAAATGAACAAGGTGGTGCACACTTATCCTTCATGTTTGCTATGACATATAAGACAGGGGTGCAGGGAGTGAACGTGAGCGTAGCCCCGGGAGTATCGAGGATGAGTTTGGACAACACGCACACCTACTACAGTTCTGCTGGTGGTGCTGTTATATGTAAACCAATACAAGAGCACAGCTTAACACAATTATATCAGCTATAATGGTATATATCTTTAATTGCGATTAGTCCTCCATGGCTATTCATTCTACAGAAGGATTATTCCACTAGCGTCAATTTATGCCTGGTTACGGAATCCATCGATGGAATCTGTCTAGTGTGCATTCGGAGAATATTTGTGACGTAACGTAGTCAGTTGTACATTGTCCAAAGTGATTTGTTTACAAATTTTACGGAATAGGAAAACAACAATGTCTATGTATTTACAGTATGAATTCAAAATTGGTTGGTCAAACACACTGTTATATTCAGATACCATTGTGATGCATTTTGTGGCATTAGTTTACATGCATATTTTGTAATTGGATAAGACAACCAAAAAAATCAGAACTAATTAATTACAGCTGTACAGGATATTAACAATGAACAGTTCAAAGTGTCTGGAAGAGAAGAGAAAGTGAAATATTAATGAATATTGAACCATCTTTTTGAATATTTCCATTCAAAACGAAGAGGACAGAGGCGACAACACGACTCTGAAGGGGCCCTATATTTAGTACCCAAGGGATACAATTAGTTACATACTTTATAATGTCATCGAAATTTCATGAGCGTTAAACCCTATATTCCCAGCTCCCAGACAATAAACCAATACTTATAACGCCTTTGTCGGTAATTCAATTGTAATGACATTTTCGTATCTTACGACATTTGCCTTTAATTAGTTTACATGTCCGTCAGTATAAATCAGCCCGGTATCACTAGTACGTCAGGATGTTTCTCTCCCACATACATGTACGTTGAATGGCATATACAACCGGTGTCAGGTCGTTAACTCTTTCCTAAGAAACGCAATTAGGTTTCTTTATCTATGTTATCTCTGACAAATGTGACGTCAACGTGTATCGCAAGAGTTACAGAAGTAAGACTCCGTCAATGAACCTATTAATAGTTATATTACCAAACCAAAACCCAACCACTTCCTGTACATGTACTACATTGTATAAGCAGATGACAGGCATAGCGGGTCCTAATTCTTCCGTTTAAAACGGCCTTTTGGTACCTCCGCTCGTGTGTCAGTTTGACGAGTTGATATTGTCAACAATCAGTACACATACATTACACATGTTTCCTTAACATATACATGAACATGTGGTGATTTCTATATTTACACCGATGATACAAACGGTACAGGAACATTACTTCTTGCAATGATCTAGAATCTTATAATAATTGGGCTAAACGGTGGTTGGTTTATTTTTATTCTCAAAAAAACGGACGCTCATCTTATTTCAAATGCAATACATGTAAATGTGGGAGGATACCGGAGTACCCGAAGAAAACCCATGTAGTCGGGAGGTAACCCCATACCACCCTGACCGCCTTTGTGAAAGGAGAGTGTGTTATCCACCGCGCCACCTGACCACAGTCTGTATGTCTAATATATGCTATTATTTTCTTGGTTAGCTGTACGGCATGAGTTACGAGTTTCGATTTTCTTATCATAAACTTTCCCGTTCTTCATAGTAGCATCCATGCTGACCCCATCTATGGTGTTTACATAGATTTAATTGAATTCTGATTATGTTCGTGTCTTATGGTTTTGTAGTGACTTCTCCGGTTCTCACAATATTGACGGGGCATTAGTTGGATTTGACATAGATGAACTGGGAGGATGTCGCTTATGAAAATAAAGACGCTCACGTTATCCTTCTAGAACACTCTCCTTCCAATTCACCATGGCCGTAACATCATATTACTGATAAATTGATCATAACAATATTTGTAAACCATTTGAGTATTAACCACAATATTACCTATGATGTATTAATATCATATCAATATTAAGGATGAATTGACCACAATATCATGTTTATGATACATTGACGACAATATTGTATTTATGATATATTGACGATAATATTATATTTATGATATATTAACCACAATATCATATTATTGATATATTGACGACAATAGTATATTTATGATATATTGACTACAATATCATATTAATGATGTATTGACCACAATATCGTATTTATAATATATTGACTACAATATCATGTTATTGATGAATTGACCACAATATCATATTTATAAAGTATTCACCACAATATCATATTTAAAACAATATCATATTATTGATGAATTGACCACAATATCATATTTATAATATATTAATCACAATATCATATTACTGATGAATTGATCACACTATCATATTAATAATATATTAACCACACTATCATATTTAAAAAGTATTCACCACAATATCATATTTATAAAGTATTCACCACAATATCATATTTACGATACATGTATATTGACCAGAATATCATATTTATGATTTATTGTCTATAATATATTAATAATTTATTGACATCCATTTTATATTATTGAAGTGTTGATCACAACAGTATACAGTTGTATTTACCACAAAGTCAGTTTAGGGTTATATGAACCACTATGCTATTTTATTGTTATTCTTTACCACAATCTAATATTGTTGTTGTATTTACCATAATATAACATTATTTACATGGCCTTTTAAAAGTAAACGTGATTTATTTATTTATTTGAGTAATATTGTTGTATTAACCCGGGATAAACGTACATATGGATGTTCAATGTATCTTAATTTCACCTATGGTTACTGGTTATTTTGACGGTTATCAAAATGTATTACAAACTAAACCCCCTTGTCTGACAGTGTGCATTGGCACTCTGAGTAATCTTTCAGCTTCATAATTTCATTTCCGGTTCGGTCGGCCATGATACCATCACGATTGATTTGATTTTCTAAAGTGGTTGGGAAATAACTAGGATAGTGAATTTGCCGTCTAATAAACAGAGGTTCTGTCTCTATACATAAAGATAAATGACTACGCCTAATTGATCCGATTAACAGACCGTTATTCATACTAATTAGCGTGACGTCATCTAATATTGTTTCAGCATGATTTGCTAATTCATCTCGATGTGCTCAAAGTTTCAATGAAAATCGACCATACACGATTTTTAATTCTTCATAAATAGCGCATACAACAAAACTGTAACAAAGCACAGGTCTCCAGGTTCTAATATACCGTGCCTTTGATGGGTTTAGTAGAGAAATATAAAGCTATATTTCAGGTATATCAATCGTTAAGTAGATACAAACAGAACTAAAACATACATACCGTCAGTAAAGAAGTAGCACATGCAAGCCGTCAACTGGGGAAAGGTACAGGGAATACAAGAGAACACACAAATGTGACCCAAACCATTATCCGACCTCATTATCGATGAAACTAGAGCAGAATCATAGAGAATGTGAAAAAATACGGGAAGACCTTAATATCATAAATACAATATTGTCGTCAATGTATCATAAATATGATATTGTGGTCAATTCATCCTTAATATTGATATGATATTAATACATCATAGGTAATATTGTGGTTA
>JAUMHH010005161.1:0-11369 GCA_032359455.1 Chlamys rubida
CCTGAAATTTCATAATGAACTATTCCAACCTTTGAATTGGAAAAGTTCAAATGTGTCTTCAGGGGTGAATGAGTTAAATGACTGTTATGAACATTGAACAAATAAACAGATATTTGCTGTAGGCATCAGAAATTAAACCAACATAAAGTTCAACTTTTTGAAATACTTTTTAATCCTTTCACCACTGTAGACCGTAATGGACTCATCCAGATCAATGCATGGTACAGTCTACTAAAGTAACACAGGAGTGTAAGGGCTAAAATTCAGAACATTTGCTGATAGACATGTTTGTGTGTAAGTTACAATTTAACAAAAAAGTTTGTCTGTATCATGAATTTGATTCTATTCAAAAAGCGGAAAACAGACTCGGGCCAATATGAGGGAGGGGCACCTAAGGGCCTATATCCCTTAGAAAAGGTGCAAAATCTTAAATGTTTATCATTTTTTTCCCTCGAATTTCACCATTGCCTTGTTTTTTTCAGATATAATCTTTCATCTTTGGAATCTACTAAGCAAGGACAATTTATAAAAGTTCTTAAAGCTTGTTTTCCCATACCTCAGATATTGTGTGTATGTTTTTAAAAGTTGTGTTGGCTAATTATATGAAATTTCACTGTTTAAACTGAATGGCAGGCTTTATATATATTTACCAAGCATCAGCTTAGAAAAAAATAATAAACTTGTCTTTCCCTGTGTAGAGAAAAACAGCTCACACAAGCCATTTAGCCAGGATCCCATCGTCAATTTCATCACACATTTCAACAGCAAAGTGCATTGAGTTCACCAGAACAACTCATTTTTATGGTAAGGAAGATCGGGAGAAAAATAATCAATCACTCTTGTGTAATTGCAAACAGGGATATTTCAAGAGTAGACAAGATTTTTTTGTAGTTTAGCAGTTAGCAAAACCTTATGCAAAACTTTAAAAAAAATCTTTCTCTTGGGTTGAAATTTCTATGTCTTCAACACACAGGAGTGCTAGATTCTATTATCGATAATATTTGTATTGTGAGCCGATTTAAATAAAAGAAAAAGGACAAATAGACAGACAGATATTTATCAGATACACAGACGGACAGACCAAAAGATAGACAAGTATTTGAGTGGAGTCTAAGACGGATAGAAAGACAGACAGATGGACAAACAGTGTCCAACAGACAGACAATTTCATGTCAAACAGACAGATATTTGTGTGCTATACGGACAGTCAGACAGACACAGAAAAATGCTTTTAGTTTTGTTGCATGGCAAATCTATAAAAAAAAATATTCACAAAAAGATGGCATGTTAAATTTCAGTTAAACACAGGTATAAACAGTCCCTATTAGGAAAAAAAACCATTGCACTCTTATTTCACGTTTGATCAACAAATGTTTGACGGTCTAAATATGGCAATAACATAAATGATGGGCTTGCTTTAATGAATTAGGAAAGTTTAACTGCTACAGATTAGGTGATGCTTACTGCTCTCATTAACCCTTTCACCACTGTATGACCATAATGGACTCATCCAGATAAATGTATGGTAGAGTCTTCTAAAGTCATCTAGGGGTGAAAGGGTTAAATTATGATACAAGTTGAAACAGGATGCTATGTATATAAACTATGCAATGTAAACACTTTCAGGGTTTTGTGAATGATTTGAGTTTGGATAGAAATAAGTATGAAATCTGTACTTTTGTTCAATGATAAGTATAACTTCATGCCTAATAATTTACAGAAAATGCATGCAGTTAAGGATATTCAACACTGTAAAATACTGTCTTCTGGATTTTTTGTATAAATTTTTGCGCTTTCTCAATTATAAACATTTCATTTTTCAAATCTCAAAATAAGATATAATTTACAAGAACTTTTTGATGACATTTTGCTGAAAATAAATATGTGCAAAAATGCCTTGTGTAATTCTTAGATACTGTCGCAACAATTTTTGTTAACATTTTTTATTCATTTTTGCACAATTTTTGTATTGTCGTTTTTTTTTTAGCAAAAATGTTTTACCCAAGTAGTTCTCATTCACTCCATTGTATGTTATAATTACAAAATTAAATCAGACCCTAAACTTGATAATATTTCTTATATAGAAAACACACCTGCAAGGTCGTCATTCATGAAACCATTCTCATGCTCAAGCATGGATTCTGTGCTCAACCCAACTCTCTTGTAATTCGCTTTAATCATGTGACTTGGTCAAAAGCTAAATTTAAACATTGAAAGAATGTGAATTTTTATCAATTGATCAATAAAACAGGAAATTGGGCTTAAGCACAGAATCTGATTGTGAGCACGAGAACAGTTTCGTGAATATCTCTAACATTATCTTGATTCTGGTATATGTGACGAGCCACCTTAACACGGCTCAAATGCTAATATCATGTATTTTATGAATAATTCCACATAATTCCTCCAAAAAATACAAAGATGTAAACGATAATTCAATTTTTTAATAATATTCATATGATTAAATGCCTAAAATATATGCAAAATCGGACTAGATTTTTCTTTGTTCAAAATGGTAACAAATAATTAATAACCAGTAAATATGAGTACTTAGCGGAAACATTTAAATGGTATAACAGTTTTATAAAGTTCGTGAAAAATGGACGTTTTGTTGTATGACTAGCTTCTTATACATTAATACCGTATATTAAACTGATGAAACAGGAATGATATATTTAGTACTTATCAATAAAATGTATTACAAATATGCATCAATTACCGGTAAACGTAAAGGAGTAGACTCAATATCAGCAGATTTCAGCCTCAAAAATGTTCGTAAATTTTCCAAATTTGTTGGAATTATGAAAAGTTGTAAAATTGTCAAAAATAAACTTTAGATAATTTTCAGTAACTCAGTTATGTATTTTTAGTTCGTATCTAATATTAAATGTAATTTTGTGGGTTTTACCAAAAAAAAGTTTATTTATTTAAGATAATTTAAGGGTGTGAGGGTGAAAAACAGCTCTCAAGGCATATGCGTCTACTCCTTTAGAAATCAAATTGACTGTATTTGAGCTAATAAATGCTCCTGTGTATTTACTAATTTTGAAGAATTAGAATGATTTTAGAATCTTCCAAATTCCTCAAAAAAGTTAACAGATAATTTTTATGTAAACTGGTAAAATTTGACAAAGAGATAGAACTCACGAACCAGTAAAAAAGGATTATAAGAGTGTGTTTATAATGGGGGCACTTATTATATTGAATATGGTAATTAAAATGGAAGGATTGTTCGTGTAAAAAATGATTAAACTGAGACTAGATTTTGTCCTACGACCTGGTTATGCTTGTTAATAATAATACACAATGAATGGAATGATGAAAGCAATTAATAAATAAAAATCTACCTTAATAAATTACTTGTCACCGATTATGTTAACACTATATTAATGCGATGGCGTGACTGACGTTGAATTTAATATCACAATATGCTTTCTGTGTCCTACAATGATACAAGAATTGGAAATTGCAGCGACATCTTAATCCAAACGGTTGAAACACCACTGCCCTCAAGCACTTAATAAACAACACAGTCTTTACATGTATCATTGATTTTTTTTCTACCTATTAATAAAGAATATCCCTGACTTACCGAAATCTTGTAGAATTAAATGAACAATTTATTATCACAAGTCCTTGAAGAGATATTCAAATTTCCTTCAAACACAATACATTACAGTTATGAATATTTTGTGAGAGTTGTCTCCTTTGGATCAATTGATTAACAATATTTCATGATTAAGTTATTTCCGAATCTCACGAAGAAATAATTAAAATTATCATTATTAAAATATAGTTAATTCTGTTTTATGTGGAATTCTTTTAAATGATAGGCATACCACTTTCCTTTATGTGCACTTTTTTGGAACTCTTTTGTTTGAAAAGAGATGCATGTCATGATTAGATACAGCATACACCCTTAACTAAGAAATATAAAATTGAATGTATAAAGTTTTCATGTTAGAATGCATTTAATTCTACATAAAATTGAGTTGAAATATCCAGGGGTAAAAACTTAATAGACCATAGTAATTAAATTTTAGCTTTTCTAGAAATCAAGAATGGGGGAACAGAACGAAGGCAGTGGTGAATAACAGTAAGATTGGCTGTCGCTGTAAGAATTGTGTTTAATGCAAGCCCCTATCTACAGCCCCTCAACAATCACACTTCTGTTGCATGACCTTGCTGAATTGCTGCTAAAAGATTATTTTTCGACCGCACAAATAATCTGCCCTTAGTCCATGGATTTTGTAGCCGGAGTGGCTGATAGTCATCGCGGAGAATTCTCTCCCTTGCACCAATCACAGCCACAAGACAGAAGTCTACTATTTTGTCTTCGGAGTAGGTAGGCCCCGACCTGCCCTTCATCACTAGGGCCTTGTTGAGATGTTTCACGACAAGATGGACGACCTCTCTTGCCGTCGTTCTCGAAGTGACATGTAACCGCACTCTTGTGCCCTTTGAGAGTCCTGTCTCGTAGGCGGCGTACACTTCAAGTATTCCAGAACTATTTGACGATGAATCCGACGGGTTCGACACTGGAGATTTAATCTCCGTAGGCGTACTTTCTCTCTCCTTTTGTATGTGTCCATTTGTTCGTTGAACCTCCTCAGTTGGATCGTAAAATTTTGCAATCTTTCGATTGTCTTTTCCGACACTTATTTCATTCGAATCACACGCTGTTGACCCACAGCTCGGCTGGGAATTGTTATTATCCAGAATTTTGCTATTTGATTTTCCGTGGAAGTTTGGCGTGTCTGTTTCCTTGTCAGTGGTCGTAATAAGACTAACGGGTGTTCCGCCGTGCACCGATTTGTCGCGGGCATACGTAATAATGTCCATCACCCATCGTGTACTTTTCCAGGCAAAGTCTAAATGCTGCTGTAGTGTGTTAAGTTTATCCACTCGTGACTTTGCAGAACTCAGCTCACCGGAAGAAAAGGCCTGAAATAACAAAAGACCAATTGTAATTTTGCAGTACAGTCAAATTTTGAATTTATCATATATTTAAGATATTTTCTACATCTTGCTGATTACAAAGACAGTTTTCAGTCCTTGGGGATTTTTTAGCTGTATGATCAAACTTGTTATTTATCCTGGACATTTTGATTGGTCCCAACAACTTTGAAAGAGCAATCATAGAAGCCCCAAGTTTAGTCATTAGTACTTGTCAATCTTATTAGCAGCAGCCTGGATATATGACTTAAGGGTATATGCTACCTTATTGTAACATGGACACATAAAGGTATATGCTACCTAACTGTGACATGGAGACTTAAGGAAGTATGCTATCTTACTGTGATATTGAGACTTAAGGATGTATGCTACCTTACTGTGACATGGACACATAAAGGTATATGCTACCTAACTATGACATAGAGACTTAAGGAAGTATGCTACCTTACTGTGATATTGAGACTTAAGGATGTATACTACCTTACTGTGACATGGAGACTTACGGAAGTATGCTACCTTACTGTGACATGGAGACTTAAAGATGTATGCTACCTTACTGTGATATTGAGACTTAAGGATGTATACTACCTTACTGTGACATGGAGACTTAAGGAAGTATGCTACCTTACTGTGACATGGAGACTTAAGGATATATGCTATACCTGACTGTGACATGGAGACTTAAAGCAGTATGCCTGCTTCAACCCACTGCAGGATTGTATACGTCAACAAATACTGGAGCTCTCTTCCTCATTGTTTAAACACCTACGCCACTTTAATATGTTGGATGAATTACATAAGCTAAGTGACCTCAAAAGCTGCGACTGATTACTCACCTCTCTTTGGGCTTGCTGTGCCAGGGCGAGGTCCATCTCGAGTAGGGAAGAGAGTCGTGAGTATTTACTCAGGAGTCGAGCCTGGTACGTGTTCAGGTGGACTAAAAAACAATACCACAAACAATTATCTACTGAATGATGCAAAATTTCAAATTTTAAAAGACTTTGCAACATAATTTACATAAATGCCACTTCAAATTTTTGAATTTTGTTTTATTTAGATAACTGGGAACCAGAATAAGAATTATTCGTTATAAGTTTTCTCTCAATCAAAAAGATAGAAATCTGTTCAAGTACGGTCCACTTTAGGTAATTTTGAAAATTTCGTCATTAAAAATCGGGTGAAATTAAACAGGAAGTTGTCCGATACGTGACATTAAACTATGTGGTTATCAACCAATCAAATTTATTCCGAAAATAAAGGGAGATACATCTTGATACAAACTAGAGATTTTCAGTCACTCTAACACTAATCCAATATTCTCCCTCACTTAAAAAATGTAAATGCATATGGATAAAAAGAAAGAATATTTTAGAGTAAAGTTTTTCTTTATACAGATGTATAACTAAAATAAAATGAATTACAGGTAAATGCCTTACTTGTTTCAAACACTTTGACAGGCAGAAGCATAAAGTCTCTCTTTAAGGCGAGGTCGTCTGCCTGTCCCGGTACAATGCACACATTCTCTATAGGGGGCAGCAGCAGTAGAAATGTAACGTCACTGCTCACCTCCACGACCTCCAGATCGTAAATACGGTGCATCTTCGCAAGGTTTTCTGGAATATCTGAAATGAAAGAAAAGATGATTATGATAAAGTATATATATATTAGTATACAGGTAAATTCTGCTCATGGAACTACCTCCATTAAGAGATCACCTGTGTTAAGAGACCACTTTTAATGTTCCATAATTTGGTGATTTCTTTGTGAATTGAACCTGTATTAAGAGACCACCTCCATTAAAAGACCCTTTTTTAGACTTACCAAAGGTGTTCTCTTCATACAGGTTTGATTGTATAAACAAGCCATTCGGATGACTAGGTCTCGCCTGTGCCCCGCTTTGACCATCAATGCACATATCAGAGAAACTATCCTAGGTGCTGACAAAGTCAATGGACCATGAAAGGTAGGCTGCATCCAGCATTTGATGCATGGGTTGAGATGTACTACCTAAGATGCATCTATGGTCCAAGTTTCGTTGGTCTAGCACTTATACTTTCAGTGAAACTAACTTAAACGCAAAAACTTAATGTTGACGCCGCCGTCGCCGGAAAAGCAACACCTAAAAGTCTCGTTTCCGCTACTTCATGGTGGCGAGTCAAAAGTGAGACACTAAATCTTAACTTACCTAACATGTCAAAGAGCCTCTCTGAACCGTCCATCAGCTCTTTCTGAAAATGAGGTTTTGCTGTAGTCTGCCTCCCAGAACTAACATCCTGCAACCATTCCCATTCTTCTCTGTAATACAAAATGGTGGACATTTTAAACTTATTTTCAATTCCAAGCAATAAATGTCCAGCATTTGTAGAATATAACATCTAACTGTCTGAGTCAGAATTTCTGATCCTATTTTATAAGGATTTAAAAGCAAGCAATGAATGTTAAGTATTAATCCTAAAATAGAGAGTCTGAGTTATCTTCCTTATATATTACACTAGTGATTTGTGTAAAGTTAGCTCCCTTACTAATCATACCTGTTGTTTAGTTTAGAGCTTTCACAGTCCTATTTTGTCTTAAACAGATTTTATCTTAAAAACCTGAATTATTAAGACATCAAATCCAATTACCATTCATAAAACATACAGTTTTAAATAATGTGGAGCTCTTTTGGAATGAAGATGCATGTCTAAAGTTAAGGTAGCATACACCCTTAACTCCCAAATAAGGATGAGTTAAGGTAGCATACACCCTTAACACACAAATAAGGATGCTAGAGGCAATATAGAAAGACTTTCAACCACACTTACTTGGATATATTGGGACAGTTGCGGAGTTTGACGTTTGGAAGATTATTGGGGGCCTTGCTCGGTACGAGAAGCTGGATAAGTTCCACTGACACCTGAACTTTGAGGTAGCCCAGGTACAGACCCTTCGCCAGTGGTATTGTACTGGTTTGATGGTACACCACCATCTCCTGTAAAAATGCAAAGACAGATATATGTAAATCAGGTCAAGCCCTGAAAATATTAACTTAACTTTTATTAGAGGAAGGGCACTAAAGTTTTCAGAGTTTCACTTTTATTTAATTAAAATGCACTAATTTTTTTAAGAGCTTTACTTTATTTCGTGAAAAATTAAAAGGCAGTAAAGTTCTAAATCTAGAAAGACAATATGGAGAACAACAGAGGCAATTTACATCTGATGGACAAGTACATTGCAATTCACTTAACTCATTGACCCCTGAAGACACATTTGGACCATTCCAATTCAAAGGTTGGAATAGTTCATTATGAAATTTCAGGGGTGAATCAGTTAAACAGATGAAAAATTATAAACATTTCTTTTTGGAACACAAACTTGTCTTTAACTGAATTCCTGAGTCTATTAATGCTTCTTAATAGTCATAAAGACAGATTGGATGATGTTCTGGTCTATACAGGATTCCAGATTATACAGAGACCAGTTTAGACAGGCGAACACCCTGTATAAAGACTCGTACTTACAGACATGGAGTTGACTAAAATATCCATAGAGTCTGTGGAATCGGTACTTGACCCTCCAGAGTTGGGCGTGGAAGTACGTCTTAACAACTTTGCCGAGCTGACCCACTTTCCGGAACTGAGACAGACGGACTTCATTTCCTTGACGTCGCTGACAGTGGTAAGTATTATGCTACCGTTGATGTCCTTCAGGGGTTTGTGGTGAAACTGACCAAGGTCGTTTACACCAAGAGCACTCTGCAATACAAAATGATATCAAATATACAACAAAACCTCATTATACTGCCACCATTTGTCCAGAGAAATTTTGGCATTATACAGGGAAACCCCTTTATAACGCCAAAATTTCTCTAATAATGAACAATATGAATTTCTTCTTTTACCAGATATCAGCCAATGAAGTGAATTCACTAAAATTTACTTTATTCACTATAAGCTTAACTAATTTTATATGAAAGTAAAACAAAAGCTTACCTGTAACACTGATATAGCCTGTAAGAGTTTGTTACGAAAATGCATGGTGCCTGCACTCGTGTTCTTATCCATGTCTTGACGAAAGGATTTCACATCATCCCAATTACAGGAAATCTGTCGAAATAAAAACCAATTTTATCAGAATATTTCAGTCCATTGAAACAAGCAAAAAAGTCCTAAAAATCCCAATATAACAATTTTTTATTAAAAATTTGATTTTGTGTGAATTCCTTTACAAAAAATCATTAAATATAAAAAAAAGGTTCATTAGATGCATGCTTTTCATAGGAAAATGTGAAATAAATTCATAGATTCAATTTCTCTAATTATCAATATTTTGATAAAAATTATGGAACAAACTCCAAATTTATCCAATGTACCAGTTGACTTTCACCTGAAAAGCCTTTTAAGGTGCTTCACACATAGAAAAAGAAAGGAAGGGCTATATTAGACTGTTTTTTCTCTCGTTCTCACAACCTTTATTTACACAAAAGTGTCAGTGTCAATATACATCAGCTTACCTTCATTAACCAATGGAGGTCGTTATAGACAGCAGGTCCAGCAAAGTTCTCGTCAACCTCCATGACTGGTAGCTGGTCGTCGGATGTTACGAAAACCTTGTCCCCATTATACAGTAGACAAGCCATATACACCCCTCTGTGGACACAAAATTTTACAAATTTAGAAAAATTGCAGTAATCAAAATCAAAAGGAATCATCTCATTAGAGAGCTTTTGGTTCATATGCCATAAGGTGAAAGAATACAAAATTTTACTGATTCCATCATGTAATTACTTCCCAGCACGACTTTTGTCTATTTATACAGCTGGGTGTACTGGAATATATACTGAAATTTTTTTCTTGCTAAAGGCTATAAAGGATTTAAAAGCAAATGTATCTGATGATAAGAAGGATTTATTTTGCCATTAACATTGCACAAATCAAGCAAAATAATACAATTGAATTACTTCCCTTACATTAGGGTAGTCAAGCACTTTTCATTTGTTATAAACTATCTTAAACTTTTATGCACTGTACAATATAAAACATTGGTATATAATTTTGTGGCTTAGTTTATAGAACACATATCTTTTATCGATAAAGAATCATCAAAATTTATCAACTTTAAAATAAGGGTTAAAGGTGAAAAAGAACAAACCTTTTTAATGCCTTTTGAAATTTTGGTGCGGAAGTAAACAAGTTTTTTATACTCTTTCTCTTGCGCTGTTGAGGAGAATCGCCACCAGAACTTTCTACAAAAGATAGATTAAAATATATTTACTTAATGTACTTGATAAAAGAATTCTGAATCTTGTTGTAACAGTTTAGTTTGTTTGTGTTTTATGTCCTATTAACAGCTATGGCCAGTACCTGGCGACTGCCCCAGGTAGGTCCTGAACCTGCATCCCAGTGGTGGAGGGCTAGTGGTAGCAGAATGTCGGATGCCTTAACCACTTAGCCACATGATCATCTTTACTATGAAATTCGATTTCTGACCCTGCTATTTATCTTGAAAATATATTTGTTCCTCCAGCAATGCTATGAATTTTAAGCTCAGATTTCGCCAACACCTAATTGGTTTAAAGTAAAAACAAAATTTATATCCCCATGACTTTGATGTACAAAACATTTGGTCTAACACTGTAAAGATCTATTTCAAACCTTTTAATTCCGAAGCGTCTGCAGGTCGGTGTTGTTTGACATTCGAAAAGATTCCTGCCAGGTGTTGTAATTTTCCATCAGTTCTCGACGCCATCGATCCCTCAACATCTCTCCAAGCTGTGAAAGAAGGTAAAACTAAACAATAAAAACTCATTATCTCTCTAAGGTGAGGAGGAAGACAAAAGTAAACAATAAACATTTGATATTTCTCCTCGATGTGGAGGAAGACAAAAATTAGCAACAAAGGAAGGCAAAAGTAAACAATAAACACTTAACCTTTACATCTCTCCAAATTGAGAAGGAAGACAAAATTGTGTTCCGACCTATCAAACCTCAATTTTTGTTGTTGTAGATTCGTATATATTTTGTATACTGTAATATTACGTTTGAAAAGCGAGTTTTGGGAATACCTGATATTGACCAATCTTACAATTTTTTTCATTTATTATTTGTATCATGACTTAACACTTTATTCTGAACAATCAATTTGGCATCGAAAGCACTGGATCAATACCTATTTCACTAGGTATCTACATCATACGTACATGATGGCACGGCATACGTAGGTTTGGCGGGAGTGAAGGGGCTGTAGCCCTTCATGTTCCAGGCGGACACCCGTATGTAGTACTTGTTGCCCTTCACCAGACTGGGTACCTCGTACTCTAGGTGGCGCATGTCCTCAACGATCTGATCCCCCGCCAGCGGCTTGAAGTCTTCAAAGCAACTCCACTCAACTGTCAACAAAAGCCACAGCTCATTACATTGCTGATTATTGGGGGG